>JASAND010016211.1:0-18094 GCA_030248195.1 Trissonchulus latispiculum
AGTATCCGTCCAAAGACGAATGAAAAGTCCTTTAAGTCAATTTATAAAGTCATGTTTTGTCGAAAACAGAGAGAATCAACTATTAATATATTTCTGTGATGACTAGTCCACGTGTTTTTCACCTCAAAACATTGGACAAAATTTTCACAAATAAACGTTTTATTGGAAGAAGAAGAGACTAGTGCGCCAAAATGACCATGCGTAGTACTAGAGCGTTTAATTTTGCTAATATATCAACAAGTCTTGAAATCTTTGTTGTCTTTGCTCAATACCTACCATTTCTTGGCCCAACAGTGACCACATTCCGGTAGTTTTCCAGTATGGATTCAGATTACAAACAGTAATTGAGGGAAACGGTGGCTGATAAAGCATCTGGAATAGTTAATAATATAGCTGAAAGTCGACGCGCGTATGTAAGCGTCTGCTTGCGTTCGTGAGCATGAATATGCTACAATTCATTTTAAACGGTTAAAACGGCATGTTACAATCTGAGGCGTCGACGCGCGTCTACGCACGTCGACGCGCGCAGACGCTCGTCTCTCTGTGTTCGCGAATATGAATGCACCTTCAGACCTATTGTTAATATAAAACAGTAGCTTATGTCAAAATGGACTTGATTCCAGTGTTTAACTTTACACTATGACTAGGGTGCTTGCTACTAACGCTGTTTTTACGAACATTACCGCTGTTTGGGGTTCATTTCCAAGATAAATACATGTTATGGGTTATTCTGGCCACGAAATTTGTGCTTCGGGCGGCATTGTTTAGTTCATGGAATAATTATCTGAATACATTTTCTGTAGCGTTAGGCTGTTGTATCTTAAAGCCAGTAATGAGATTACTTGATTTGCTACGTCAGTGGGAAATGTTCTGTAGAGTCCAAAGACGTATCCTGTGAAGACTGCCAAATTTCCTAGAGTTATGGTTGCCAAAATAATCCCGATAATTGGACGTGTCTTTACATTAGTCAAAAACCTGCACACATGGACCTGAAACAAACTTAATTTCAAGTGAAAATACTATTTTATTAAATATACTGTTTACAATCAAATTCTGATCCCAAACATATATATTACGAATTACTTGACCCCAATTTTTTTAAAAAGCTTTCATTTTTCATGAGTATTTGCTGTGTTGCTTTGCCGTGCTCTGTCATAATTCAATTCTAGCTCTGAGAGTGGCTGATTACAGGAACATCCACTGAAGATGAGATTTCATCTGTGGACAAGCTTAGAGTGTTTGAATTAGTTTACTTTACTAACTACTGCTTGCTACTGAGCAATTAAATTTTTTATGTACTGAGGAAAGTTAAACTGAACAGAAATTTACCGAATTAATTAGCATCACAGGCAATCGTTGACTGGCCGGATTAACATTATTTGTCATATCAAATGAGAGGAATAAATCATGGATTAGCCTTCTGCATCAATATAGGCTAACTGTTTAAGCAACATGTAGCAAGTATACCGAGAATATAGCCAACTTCAATGTTAAACTGCCACAGGTGATTTCGTAAACCTAATAGAATTCAAATGAACTATTTATAATTTTCAGACAATCAGTTGTGTGTTAACTGTTTTTGTCCAACGATGACGCTCCATCAGAAACATTAAAAGCTCTTTTTCTGAACTGTAGTACGTAGAAGTACTCAGTTGTAAAATAAACCTTAAGTACTTTTTGGTAGAACGTTGCAATATTGTGTATTAGCATTAAAGGTTTTAAACTAAAGTTAAGTTTATGCTTGCTTCGAATGTGCATGTTGTTGTGTGTGTACTGTCAATTAGTAACGCTGTGGTTCATAGCTGAGTAGGTTTCCATGTATTCACACTGAAGCGTCTTGAAATTCGTGAACGTTTGGTCGGCGGACTGGACATATAATTAATGACCGCATAGATTCAGCTCTTCCTGCTATCATGCCAATAGTCTTTAAAAATTGTTAAGGTTGCTAGTTCCCGTTGTTAAGATTTCTTCTACACTATGGTTCTGCGTCCGCTGTGCACGATTGTGCAGAGGTTTGCTACAACATGGTTTAGCACATCGACGCTCTACTGATTGAGTCATCTAGGTACAATCGAACCCAAGCTACAGGGACTGCCCATAGAACAAAATGCGATTGATCTATATACTGTGTAAACATGCTATGCTACGTTGAATGCTACCAAAATGTATAACCCATATGGTAAGCATACGATCATTAGTTACCCCGACTAACGAGTATAACTCGACACTTCAATTTCTTATAGGCAAGTAGGTGGTCCATTAAACAGCCTCAGAAAATTCATATTATCCTAAACCAGAACCAATTACTGTGAGGCTAAGCGTTGGACTAACCTGCTGACGTTGATGGTTTTTCTTGTTGATAGTTGATAGTTAAAACTTTAAGAAAATAATTAAGGCTGAAGCTATTTCAGACATCAAACATACAGTGACTATGGTTAGCTAAATGACTCTAAATTCAAGCAATCGGTGGTAAAGAGATCTATACCACTTAAGGCTGAAAGCTTTCAGTTATGAAAACCAACCAATTTGCTTGGTTTAACACCTCAATAGCCGTTAATGAAAAATACCATTGAAGTCAGCACTTAATATACAACAATCAGTATAAATATTCCAACAGAAACAGCTACGTTCTAACAATTTTGTGCTAAAAATTAAGTTCTGCAGTAGAAGTTGAATCAAAACTTTATTGTAACTAGCACTCAGCATCATGAATCTTTGTAATGCTAACTTTGTAACATGAAGCTTTTAATGCTAACGTTGTAAACAATGAAACTTTAGGCAAGCGAATTAGATCATTCTGGCGTCAAATTAGTGATTTGATCAAATTAGTGGGTGAGCCTTTCCAGCAATTCAGAGAAGCCTGACGACTTATGATAAAATTCTGGGGATCGTGATCCGAAGAAATCCAAAGCTTTTGGCGAATCTGAATTTCCAAATCCAGCAGGCTCAGTGGGCAATCGTGTTCTCAAGAAGCACCTACTGAGAACACCGAAGGTTAGTTGATATCTGGGACATCCTCGTCAGTTTCGTCAGTCAGCGAATTGCCAGGAATGCAAGCGCATTTTCACATGAAATTTCAATTCGACAAAAATTAATTGGAAACTCAAGGGAAGAAGAATTTATGCTAAATTTTGAATTTCATGGCTTGATTTTGCTTTAAAATTGACAAAAATAGAAGCTCAAGAAGTTAGGAAAAATGTTAATTCAATGGACAAAACGGCTTCATTTCAAAAAAGTTAGGCTCAACTGATATCTAGTCCTACATTTTTAGATTCTAATAAAGTCCAGACTTAGAAACCTAAGAGCAGCGAAGTCCAGGAAACTGAATCGAATCGGATAAAGCAAGAGGGGGAAAGGGGAGGGGTGATCCTCCAGAACTCTTCCAACAACCACGCAAATTCCCTCCAACATTTTTATTAATTACACTCCGTATTCCCCTACTTAATGCCCTAACTAAAAAACCTTTATTTAATTACATAACACAATTTAAAAAACGGCTACACGTGCCGCTGATTTCTTCTGCCTGTCTGGCTCAGTCTAGGCTGTTTCTGCCAGATGATTGTCAACAGGACTTGAAATTGTTTTAATGAGAAGGTAAAACGCAAAAACAGAAATCCTACATTTCATCGCTCGCGAAAATGCAGCAAGACTCCATAAATAAGAATAAATCTGCGTTTCTATGGCAAAGAAAACGCAGAAACCTTAGAGAGTGTATTTATTTATTACTAATAAATAAACTAATTGGGTTGGTAGGCCGACATAAATATAATGATGATCGAACAAAACAAGTATCTGTTTCGATGAAAAAATGTATCAAAGAATTTTGCATACAAATAATGATTGTTGGTGGCATAGCTGATGTTGTCATCTGGGACTGTTACGGGCCCGGCTCGGCTCGGCCAGGATATTTTCTTATAGAATAAATTAGCACACTGTACACAAGATGATATGCTTTTGGCTGAAAATGTCTGAAACTGCAGGATTTCCACATCAATGGACTTCAATTGAATTAACTTCATTTCAACTTCAATTAGTAGCTGTGGCATTGACTGTTTTGTAAACTGGTACCATTGATGGCATGACGTTTTTACTCCACTAGGACTGGTAACTGTTCATGAAACACCATATTGGTATCCAAATGCTGTCAGTGATTATGCGAGATTGGTGGGTGTTTCTGTAATGAGACTTGTTTCCGTTGTTTATTGAGAGCATTGCAAAAAACAGTCAGGTACAAGTTATAATCCAAACCCTGATGACAAGTTGAATTAACATTTTGCATGCCCTTGGTCCATATATGGGCCATGGCTCCTATGTTAAAACATGGTTTCTGAAATAATGGGAGTCCTGTTTAAACACTAAATTAAAGTTTAGAGGCGCCCTACGTGCGCATCGTAAATGTTTAATAGATACTAGTCTAGCGTAAGGAGTAGTGATCGTCTTTAAGCTTCTGTAGTGTGTTAAGAGGTGGGCGTCCCATGAAAACTGGCCAAAATTGCTTGGACATGCAGTGTTAAGTGTTTACATTTAATACGCATTACCGACAAAACTTGTTAAGTTAACGCCTATATTATTTTAAAATTGCTTTACATCATTTTTACTTATTTTCGGCATTTGTTTTTGTCTAACTGAACATTCGGGCACAAATTCGGGACGGTCGAATGACTGGACACGGCCTGTCATTCGCTACCATGAAAACATTTACTACAGTAAGCTTACACATTTTGGAATTACCAAGCAGATGCAAAAATAAGAGTAAAGTGAGTATTCCTTCTGGAGACATCTTGGAACTTGGAACAGTTACTACTCATTTATTACTTCGAGAACGAAAATCATTCTTACGTAGGTAGATATATTTATATGTTTGCAAAACATAGTTCGATAAGATCTTTTAATTGAGCGCATTGAGCCATTCAGAAGTAAAAATAGGCAAAACAGCCTACTGAAATAGCGCCGTTTTGAACCGGCGCTGGACAGAATTTCTTAGCATGCTGAAATAAGTCTATGTTGAAAAGTTTCAAAAATTTTAGAATTTTGTTGTCTGTAAAAATATGTACCCAGAAGGCATCACAATCAATTTCAAACGTATTATTTGTTCAGTATTGCAACTAAGGATTCCTGCAGACCTAACAGACCATGGTCAAAAGTTACTGCAACAGCCAAAACACTGCCAGTTACTTCTGTTCATATTTTCATAAAATTCGCCGTGCATATCGGTATCTGCGAATGTTCGAAAAAGCTGCCAAAACCAATTCAACGCCACTAACAACTGACGCTCCAGTTAGAATTGTCGCTGTCCCTGCCCATCGGGAAACCATTTTCACATACTAAACAAACAAATTAGTTCACTATGCATAACTGCTCATAGAGAGCCATTAGTTTTATTTCGTTGCTATTTTGTTATTCATGTCCATGTAAAGAATAGCAGCATTGCATTACCTACAAACTGTGTAACGTTGCCTTGGTGTAAAGAGTGTAAATGTGTTGATTAGAATATGAAGGTTGCCTATATTCGCTTTCTTCAAAATTTTTTGCCTAGAAATCGGTGTCATCAACCTATTACTAACGATACTATGCTTTTTGCCCTTTTTTGTCATGTTTCGTATGCATATTGAATTATCACAAAACACACAGTATGGCATACGGCTTTTATGCCATTTTGCATGGAATTTAGTATTCCTGGTATGCCACGGCTAACCTTGGCAAAACCGTTCTTTTGACATCATATGTACATTAAATTATCACAAAATGCAGGTCGCTTTCGGGCAATCTCATCTTGACCAAACAGCCTTTTAGTTATGAAGAAGCCGGAGTGTATGTAAACAAATGCTCTGAATAAAATTTATAATAGAATTCAGCGTTTGAAGGAAGAAATTTGTCATTGATTTAAAATTTATAGACTACATCTTACATCCAGTGCTGGAACTTCCTTGGAATATAAGAAGTAGGCTTTGCTGAGATGAACTGCCACCTCGGCCGTGCTAAAAGAACAAAAAATTAGTGATTTCATATTACATAACTGGTGTTGATACCAACCAAACCTGCTGTTGAAGTGCTTTTGCTAGCAATTAAATGTGGCAATACCATAGCTTGATCAGTTTATTTCCCCATCAGTTTCCGGAAAGTCAGCGAGTCGAGTTCGCCATTAACACAAACATTTGGAAGAAGATTCCACAATTTTGGCATGTTTTTCAAAATAATTGCAAAGCGTTTTTGAACATAAATGTATTAAGCAGCAGTCTTCTTCGCAGGATAATTATCTCGCAACGATTATCTTTGATTAATAGTTTTCGATCTGAACAACTAAAGGAAAACATACCTTAAATTTTGCTGATGAGAATGTGGATTCTGAAACATAGTTGTTAAGTAACCCAAAAAGATATTGCTTTAGATATGACAAACTTTTGCAAATATTTATTTCCAAACACAGTGACCAACCTATTTACAATCGTACGCAGGGTCAGATTCTGGGGGTCCACCCCGAATTCCAAGAGGGTTTACTCGTGAGAAATTTCAAAATGTTTTAATGGTTCTAATTAAAAATGAAAACAATTTGAGCAAGGAGTCTACCCTCCTTCCCCATTGAACCGATGGGGTCAACTCTTTTTAACCGATCTGTGGGTAACTTCCCCGTCCACTACGTTATTGTATTTCTACAATCATTAAAGTGAAAAACTAAAATGTGCCATCACCACGTCATACGAGAGGGATGGACGAATCTTCAATGTTGTTCTTGTCACGTCGAAGAATCCTTCTCTGAAAATAATTTATACTCGTGATGGAATAATCAACAACATGCCATTTACATCAATTTTATGTTAATTTTTCGTGTTGATATTTCGTAGCTACTGCTCGACAAAAGCAAGAACTTTGATTTTGCCATATCCTCAGGCTAGTATGACTACTAGAGCTTAACCGTAATAATGACAACGATATGACTCTTTATCGCTGCGGATCAATGCTCTCACCTGGCATTGTCTGATATTTAACGTTGTTAGGTCTGTTTTATTCTCTGAAACTATATTTTCTTGCAAATTTAAACATTAAGCATTCTTGTTTATAACTCAGGTGGTATATATGAGGTCTACTTCCGATGGGTTACAAATTTAGCGGTGTAAAGATAAAGATATGTAAAGTAAATTATATATCATATCATATCATATCATATCGTAAATCAAAATAATGTAAAGATATGTTCACAAGGGCAATTTCAGCAGTACTAAGGCTAGTTTCTTGAAAAATTTCCTCGTTGCGGCGCTTCTAAAATGTTGCTCGAAGAAAATGTAGCGATTATAATTTCCATGAATTTTCACTGATAAATACCGTTTGTGGGGGCCATAATACACGACCTCGGACACAGCACCTTCTGCGTCAAAATATTTCGAGTACACAATTATAGCGAAATTTCGCGGGAGAGACCTATGCATAACTTAAGAGCTGAATTCTAGAAAAATTTGAAAACCTTAGCTAAGACTGAGTGCTTCCAGCTAAGTCAGCAAACTTTCGTCGAAACTTCGGAACCTTAATTCTTGCCTGCAAGAGTCCAAACACTAGACAGTCTTTTTTAATTTTAAGTATGTTTAAAACGTACCTATTTCAACTTCAATTTCGGAATGACCTGTTTCCAGTTGAGTCAGCTAGCTTTCCTGGAGTAAGTTTGTGCCAAATATTGGACAGCGAATTCCAGCCAGGTCAGTTTATTTTCGTGGAATGATTTTATGTTTAGTCTCAGTTACGTTGGTTCCAAGAAATCGCACTATAACGGTGCTATTTCAAAAATTTGGCTGAAAATTTAAGTGGAGAGATGGCCAAGTCAAGCTTATAAATGCGGAATTAGATAAAGAGAAAATGTGTGGTGTGCCATTATAGTCTCCAAAGTGTCATTTAGTTGCTACAGCTGCTGAACATACCTGCATAGCAATGGGCAGTTGCAAGTTTTCTGCCATCCAAGAGCAGTTGAAGTATAGCTACCAACTCTTTCAAATATGCAATTCCCTGAAATACAAATATACTTGACTGATTCAGTGACCAATCAGTGATCTATATAACTATTGTGTAGAATTATCAGAAATGTAATTGTTGTTAATCAATTATTAACAAACTAATTAACCAGATGATTAATTATTTAGACTAATTATTGCACAGATAATCAGGCGCTTATGTAAACTTTATTTCAACAGCCTGTCAGACTATTATTTATTTTGATAATTGACCAAGAATTCTGTTCATTGCTAGCAATCCTCCAGAAACTATTCATGTTTTCTTTTTGCATTTATAAAGTGACGGCAGATTGAGCAAAAGAAAAATATAGAAAGTGCCATTTAGAATATTTGCAATAGTGAGCTCAGAAAATCAAGAGCATTTTCAAATTATATAATTTCAGAATTTTCACAAATTTCTATTTCAGGTTTCAAAATTTTCAAATAACGAGAATGTTTGGCTTAGAATAATCTGGCAGAGTATTGCGTGGTGTTTTAGATTTCAGAAATTGTTTTGACACTGAAATTTTTGATTCTGAAATATTGTTCTATTATGGCTTAGAATTAATTGGACATTTCGTTAAATTTTATTGACTGAGATGTTCGCTTAAGGTGGTGATTCCCTTTGGTCACATAACGTTTGCACCATTATTACTCATTCATTGCTTGGAGTTAAGAAGCCATTTTTAGATCAAAATGTAGCTTGACATTTTATCTTTTTAATGCATGCCACGAAACTAATGTTGCTTTTCTAAAATATTTTTAACACATTTTAGAAGAAGTATAATTTTCCAGAAGTTTTGCAGACTCTAGTAAATTTTTTCGCGAGACATCGGTTATATCATTCGATACGTCCATCAAACAGCTGGGAACAATCTTTTGTTTATTGTGAAATCGCTCTTCGTTATACAGATATAAGCTAAATGTGTGTGTAACCTGTATTTTGCCTACTTTTTCCAAATTTGTCAAGCGATTACTTTAGCTGAAAGCAAGAATCGGGGCAACTAAAAAATCGTCCCTGGGTTGTTTGTGCAGAACACATTTGTTCAGTAGCAGCCCTCCAGCTTGCATGGTGAATGCTCCACAATCTTTGGAAAAAAATTGGTCGTGTTTTAGCAAAAACTACATTTTTTATGATATCAGCCCACAGGACAGCAGTTGGAAGACGATCATGCGTCGGATAATTTGTCCCTGTGAGACCCTCAGAGCGACGCCCTTAGTTTGATTTTACGGCTTGCGTAGTTCAAGAAATGTTGGATTATTTGATATCTGCAGAAATGACAAGTTTTCGACGCCAAAACAAGAAAATCGTCTATATCTCACGGTAGAGAAAAGCTGAAAATTTGCTTTAAAAAACAAAAGTGTGAAGCTCAATGAGATCTTTCGAATGAATATAGTCATAACTGTTTAGCAGCTGCTAAAGGTTCAGAAATTGGGAAAAACCACTCTGACCGGAAATCTCAAATTTTTGAATCGAGATTGCGCGGGGGATGTTAGAACGTTAAAAGAACTTATTTCGGAAAGTTTCATCAAATTTCATCTTGATTTACGCCGCCAAATAACAGTATGTGCCCAAAAGGAATTACCACCGTAAAGAACCCATCTTGCAGGATTTCTAAATTTTTAATGAAAGGAAACAATCCTCTGAGCAGATTAACGAAAATTAATTCCTTAGAAATCCTCAACATGGTCTAACCACCGTCTCTATTTTAATGTGATTTTACTTGTTGAAATAAAATAGTTTAAATGTGATTTTCATTCACTGACACAAAACCTGTCTGCAATGTATACTATACTTGAAACACTATTTTTCACAATCGGTGGTACATATATATATTGTGAAAAAAGTGTAAAAAAGTGTACAAAATTCTGAAAGGTAGTGTTAAAAATTGTTAAAAATATGCAAAAATCTAGTGTGAAAAAGTGCAAAAAAAGTGGTGTTAGAAAATATAAAAAACCTGTTAAAAAGTCAGAAAATTTTGCTACTGTTAATTTAATAACTGTTAAAATGTTTTTTAACATTTTTACTTTCTTACAATTTACAACCATGATAGTGGATGCAATAAGGGAGTTGTTACCTATCGCCAAATAGATTGCAGAATCCGGCTTTTTGTTTGGAAGAAGGCACAGTTCATGATCAGGATGTGATTAGCTTATTTCAAAACGGAGGCTGCATGTGGAGCTTGACAAAAGTCTCCCACACAGTATAAATTCTGAGAATATTGCCTATATGGGCGCTGAATAGTCAACAGCTTATCAGTCTGTAGAGATAGTTATGAAAAATTATTTTTTATTCACTTATTATTTTAGTGTTTAGAGAGAGGTTTCTGCAATTTGATTGGCTGCTTGCAAGGGCGGGGTGTGTGTTTTGTTAGCGTTTGGAGGTCGGCTTGTACAACATGATTTGAATGCATCTACCTTAACTTACAGTAAGAATAATTGGTCTGGCATGCTGGCAAAGAATTTTCCACAATCGCAATAGTTTCTAGACGACACTGTTTTCATAATAAACTGCTGATAACAGGACAAGTGGCAAGCCTAAAAACGATTCGAATTATGTACGGTGTTTTTCACTTATGGGTATTCAAATAAGGCAATCAGCCGACGTCGTGACTTCTGTGGCGGCCGGCGGAACAAACCATATGGGGAGTCTTAAACACCACGTCCAGCACATGTCTTTGCAAAGGGTCGAATGGGGAAGTCCGGAATAATGCGAAAGTAGGGACAGCCAGAAAATATAGCATAAAGAACCGATAAACTCGGTAGCATAATTAAAAAACTGGAGGCTTCCAACTCCGACATGGCTGAGGATAAAACGGGACGAAATACAATCAGCCATTCCCTGCGATGTTTAGAATTCATTTGGCGCGTTGATTAGGGGCCCTAGAGAGCACTGAAAAGATGAAGACGACTGCATTGACCACAGCATGAAGGATTTAGTCAACCTCAACCGGACGTGGATTTTTCTGCTTCCCACGTTCTGACTTCATACAGACAGCCTAACCCGAGTTCAATTCGTCGACTCTTAATATGAAAATCTTTACCTCAATGTGGTACGATTTTCCCGTGAAAACAAAGCTAGAAGAATTTTCTGGAGACGGATTGCATAAGCCGTAAGGTGGCGGCAGTCTTTTTTCTTTCCTCTAAAACTAATTCAAGGTTTATAGACAAAACTTGTAGAGTAAATCCATACTACTAGCTGTTTTGTTGAAAAACTAAGTCGTTGTCAAAAATGTTAATTTTTAGTATACACAAATGTGTGTTATGTGGACCGTCTATTAATACTGCTGCGATCTAGACGTCTACTGCTACTCCACCAAAAAATTACCCCCAAAAAATTAAGTTTTAAAAAGATCCAGCAAATCATGTGAAAAGCTCTTACGTTTTCCAAATCTTAAATTAGATTTACGACAAAAATGATGATTAGAAATGGATTCAAAAACATTTAAAAGTAAAGAATTCGGTTAAAATTTGCAATAGTTGAGAAGAATTGCTTAGGGCTCATGATTTTGGCTAAACGATGGGCACTAGTTTTCTATGGGGTTCCTGTCCTTACATTACTCGCTTACATATGTTACGGCGAAGGTTGACAAGTGATCTTGTGGGATATGATAACCTTCCGACAATGGCACAGGTTGTGTCCCAGATTCATGCAAGATCAGCTTAGGCCTATCTGTCAGTGAACTTTGGAAAACGCTTCCCGTTGTAACATTTACAGTAATCTGAACACCTTAAATAAGAGTCTACAATACAGACATTTCATCAATAATGCAACATCACAATACCAGTTTAGACAGCAGTTTATGCTTGCTTTGATAAAAATCAAACAATTAAATTGAAGGTGCAGGATTACCATAGCTTTCACCAGCCTGGACGACCAAGTTAGTTGTTAGTGTTGCGCAATCTCCTTGGTAAGGATCAGCAAACATGACAAAGTTTTTCTTCCTGCGACGAGACAAACATTGTTTATGATTAGGTCAGCGATAAAAACGAAAGACCTTCTTTGAGCTAGCCCAGAGGGAATGTTTGTATAACAGCTAATAATAGAAACTTGGAGCAAAAATGCAAGACATTCCTCCTAGTTTAAAAATATTATCCTTAATCTGGATAACATTTTGTGCCTGTGACAATTGCAACGGCAGAACGCGTACCACACTGTATCATACGGAAGACACATACCTCAAGCAGTTTCTGGATTGTACGTTGCAGGTTTTAATAATGCCATCTAATGGGACAGGAGAATACAAAGGAGCATCAATTTTTGCCATGATCATGCTTTTAAATGTCGACAGCACCAACTTAAAAGCTGACCTCCTTTCAGCAGCTTCGCGGTAATTTCCCAACCTATCGAATGCCGCTATTCTGCGTGGCTGAAGAAATCAAGAATGGAACAAACAAGATCTGTTTAATTATAAGTTAGTTGATTTGGCTTCATTGTGAGTTCATTGCCTTCACATTGAAGATGAAATAAAAGATGTAGACGGCAAAGCAGGAGTGACATTCGGCATAAACCCGTCAACAAATGTTTTCATGCGGAAATGTTCGGAGTCTCCTATGCATGACTAATTTGCATATGCTACTATAAATGCAGCATAAAAGCTAGAGATTTGCCGTCTACTCGCACAAGTTGTCGTAAGTTACTGTTCCCTATCTTTGTTTCGCTACCTGTTTCGTCGCCGCCTCATTGGCAAGATTTACTTTTCATGTAAGTATTCATTTTAATTTTGTAATCTTAACTAGTTTCTGTAACCGCAACTCTGGTGTTTGTTTTTACCTTTACGGCTCCGCCAGTATTTACCCTATCTACTTTTCCCATTTTCTTGTTTTCTAGGACTACGGACACATCTACCGGGCCAGAGCTTGCTTGCTCATTCAGAGGAAGGAATCAGAAAAATTATCCACCACGAGGAATCAAAATTTTCTTTCGCTCCTCTCGAGCTCTTAAGTGCCCGTCACGATTCAAAAGGCCTACAGCAACAGCTGTAGCTTGATAGCTTGACAAAACTGGATCGTTGTCTTCTAAAAATTGAAGACTCATCTCCACACCTTGCAGAGAAGTAGATGGAGGTGAAATTAAAAATGCTATTTCGGAACGCAGGGTTGGTTTCTTTTTATCTTCCTCTATTTATCTTTCCTTTCTTGTTTCTTTATATCTGCTTTTCTTATTATTGCTTTATCTTTGTTCATCCGTTTCTTTCTGTTTAGGCCGTGATTAAGAACCACCTCAAGCTTCTCCGTATTGCCGATGTCGGAAGATCACACTCCAGTCCAAAAGGACCACAGAAAAAAAGTGCCAAAGTGCTTCAGAGCCCGGCAACGACGCAACAGATTCCAAACGCATCCAAAAAGTTATCCAAGCGGCGAAGGGTGATTTTCAGCTGCGACCTTCCAGTGCCCGTTTCTAACTGTATTCCACCAGTATATCCGCCGGTCAGCGTGCTCAACCCAATGCGCGTTTCCTTTTCCAGGCACCAGCAACGTTGTCTGCCTTTCCCTTACCCTTTTCCAGGACCCGTCTTCGAAAAAGGCCCGTTCTGGCCCAATAATTACTCAAACAGCCAATGCATTGCCTGCTTTGCCACTGGGCCACAGAATGCCCTTTCCAAGCTAATCCATCCAAATCGTCAAACCGGAACCTGATTCATTACAGGGCAAGAATAGTTTTTCTTTTTCTACTCCGCAGTCTAGAATTAAGGGTGCTTTATCTTTGAATATTGGCACCTGGCGTAAAATTACGTCGAATTCCTTTATCTTGCATATGGTCTCTCACGTTTTTTGATACCTTTTGTGGCGTGGCCTGCATCTTGGGAATTAAACAAATTTTTCCTCCACATTCAAACATGGCACTTTTGTTTAGGAGACCCAAGCGACTTTAATCGCAGAAGGTTTTGTTGGAGAGGTTTTTCACAAGCCTAAAATTATTAGCCTCCTTTCAGTTCGTTTTTCCTGTTTATTACAGGTTTACCGGTTTTATTCTTGATCTTCGGTATTTGAGTTCCCATACAAAGTCCAATTTTACACTTGACAATTTGAAATTAGTTCTCTTTTGTTGAAAAAGGCGCAATATAATCAGTTTCGATATTAAATCCGGCTACTGTCGCTTGGATGTCCGTCTTTGAAGATCAAACGTTCTTGATATTTTCCTATCATTGTAACATGATAGCTTTCCAGTAGTACCACCACACAGCAGAGCCTCCACGTGGCAGAAGGTAAGAATTGTCGGCTGTTGGCAGTATAGCTTGAAAACGGTTAAGGGGAATTTCCGCATGTTCTGTTTCTGCAGCATATACAGCTTCGAAGCTCCTAAGACCCATTAGGAACGTCTTCTGATTCTTCGCCTCTGGCAGTTCCTAGGCTGCAAATATCCAGCAGTTTAGAAAGCGGCTTTACTGAGAACTCTTTAGTTAGAAGATAGCCAGGAATGTAGGATTGACCAATCTACGGAGCACTTTTCTTCGGTCTATACAGTTAACAGCACAGGTGGACATTGAAATTCCCCCCCCCCTCGGCGAAGTCGCCCACAAGGGGTCGCGAAATTGCTCCCACAAGGGGTAAGAAAATTGGCCACAAAGGGTAAGAAAATTAAATTTTCCGGCTTCGCTGGACTTTTTCACTTAAAATTACAATTTTTAGCTAAAAAACGTCCGAAAAACGTGTTTTTGCTTAAAAATTGCTGTTTTTTGCTAAAAATTTGCTAAATACCATAAAAATCGCTTTCAAAAGTACACCTAAGAAAAATCGCTCTCACAAGGGGTACCCAAATTTGCTTCCACGAGGGTCAGTGAAATTTGACCTCCCGTTCAGGTATGGTTACCAGCCACCAGTTACCAACATTCTACGATTTATTAGGCATGGAAAAGGCCAAGGACAAGAGCTAGTCTGCAGTACATATCTGCAGAAGACAGGGCAGAAACTGTCTACCAGTGTAGTACCATCGCCTAATTACTACTGTGCCAATAATCTAAGCACTAATGCAGTTTCTGCCGCAAGCTTTTAAGTTGACATGAACGTTCGCTTTACTCACATACGGAACAAAATAGATTAGCATGCTAAAGTTTACTGTAAGCTGCTAATTGTGAGCATGCTTGCTGAGTATTTGTGAAAGTGCTTAACTAATTTTTGCTTTTGCTTTGCTTTTGCTTACGCGACTTTTGCAAACAAAAATGACATCTGATACTTGCAAAAAACTGATTTGCATAATAGTGATAACAAACAATAATAAAACAGTTTTGAGCGCACAGCTCTGCTGTTGACTACTTCTATCATCATGATTTGTAACTGGTCTGTGGCCAACAAGGCAACGCAAACGAAAAGGAGTATATTTCGTTGACCCTTTCAAATAATGAATATTCACGCATAATGGTGGGAGCACAGAACCAAAACAGAACAGATGCATAGTGGCTCTACCGACTAAAATGCAAGTGATTATTAATTTGACCCAGTCAAGGCAATATTACTACTTATTACTAATACAGTCTACCACTATGCCAGTACCTGGCATTTTAAGAATGCTCGTATAGCCTTGAGCGGAAGAGCTTCTAATATTTCGTTGAATTTTATTAAATCTATCATCATCGAAGCAAGTACAGCAGGCGTTAAATCTTTTGGAGCAAATTGTGTTGTTGCATTGAACCACTTGATCTGATCTGAAACATGTTATTACATTTTGTGCATATCGACGTATCCGCAGCTGTAAAATCAGGTTCAAGGTATTGAGAAATGAACATTTAACATACATCGTTGTGTTTAAAAGATCTAGAAGATTTGAACAATTTAGGAAGCTATTTATAGACAGTTTCAACTGCGCCAAGTGATCGGTGAAGTCTCATCGGCTATGAGTTTCACTCGGCACTTTACTAATTTTTCTCAATTAATCCCACTCTGTACTGTTGTCCCGCTCGCTACTTTGTAGCCCCAGTCGGCACTTTTATGCCTTCCTATGTATTTGTGCGTTCCAATGGTACTTCATGACTCCACATGGTAAGATTTTATCGTTTTCAATTAAGAAAACCAACAATCTTCTGTGAAGAACTAGCAAAACGTAAGGTAAAGGTAAATCTTATATACTCTGCCTTTCATTCTCGTAATAGGGAATTTTTACTAAAAATTTATAAAACATATGTCGTCCTACTAGAATATGGCTCTGTAGTGTGGTCATCCTTGCTCAAAGACATTGATTTAATTGAACGAGTTCAACGGTTATTTACTAGACGACTGCAGGGCTTTCCACCCTACCTTATCATGAACGTTTGAAATTTTAAACTTTCCATCTTTGGAGAAAACAAGGATTAGTAAAGATACTGTACTATCAAGTACTGCTAAATAGCGTTAAGCGCAAAGCATAGCAAAAGTTGGACTCAAGTACCAAAGTGAAACAACAAAGTATTTAGTGAGACACAAAACTGTCGAATGGGACTCAATAATCAGATCATGATCACTGAATCTTGTGGCAATCAAATTGTTACACAATTAATGCTGCAAGATCAAATGAACATGTGACGGCTGATCTCGACATGTTTATGGTACTTTGACTTGTGAGGTAACGGCCATAGGTAATTTCCAAATGCTTTCTTATCCGAGGATGTACCAATAATAGTACTAATTATTTTGACATACACCAATGAATAACATTGTTTATTTTCTCTGACTTTATTTATATGTTCTCGATCTACTCAGCGAATATTACAGTACATATTCAAACCTGGTGATTGGGCGCAGACTTCAGACCAGTTGTCTTGAATTTGACAAAACGCTATTCCTGAAGTGTTGCAAGCTATGTGATATGTTGAGCTTGAAAAATACTCTATAGTAGAAAAGGTACAGCTTTCTTCTGACGTGTTACCAGGGAATCCCATAAACCAACTGATGTATCTAAACAATAATATTAACCTGGAAAATGTTGGTCAAATTAGCCAGAGTTTTAACCGCTAGATGTTATTGTTCTTGCAAGTTAAGCTTATATACTGATGGAAAAATCAGTGAAGCTTTGCACTACTACTTTAGTTTATTAGACCGAGATTTAGATTTTGTTGAAAGCGTGTAAAGTTTCGTTAACTACATATCAATTTATTTTTCTTTATCGATTCTCGAATGTATTTTTAAAAAAGCAATTTTGTTAGCTAGCCATTCTGTTTGATGTGCGGCGTGTGCGTGTGTCTATGATTTGTGTGTGAAATCCAGTGTTTCATTTCGAAAATCAGTTTTTCCAATTCAAATAGATATTGCGCATATATGCTTGCTCGTGTATTTCCTGGTTCGGAAATTTCAAAATCGTAAAAGTCTATTCTCTGTTCAGATTGATGGCTCACAGTTAAAGTTAAACGATATCATTAGCATCTCAGCAAAGATTTCTCAAACCCACGTCACTTACAGAAACATGTGCTAATATGGATGCAATGTTGAATTGTTAAAATTTTATTTGCGATATAAAAGTAAACTCCTCATACGTTATGAAAAAATTTTCAGACAATGTTTTTGCACGTATATTTTCGGGTCTCTTGCGTTTTTTCTACCAGTATTCGTTCATTTATACAAAGAAATAACATTTATTTGGTTAGGATCCCGGACACATTAACCGTTGATTATTGTTTACTAGTATTTATCATCACTTGGTTGCAATAGCTTTACTTTGGAGTGCAAGATTCATCACTGAGCAGAACCCAATTTCCAAACGACTTTTTATATATGCCATATACAACTTCTGCTTGAATGCCATAGTATTCGAACTTTGTATCGTTCCAGTATTTGCTCCTGCAAGAAAGTTAATAAATTTATGTTCTGAAATGAAGTATATATTGTGAAATTATGATTAAACTTTGATCCAAATACCTATTTACAAATACATAATAATAAACTCAGTGAATGAATGAAAGTTGATAGTAGTATACGCTGTGCCTACGCCCCTAAAATCGATACCTATGTTCAGCATTAGTCTGGCAGCGGCCTGGCAGACGCATAAAAAACCCTCTTTCTCCAAAAAACCAGACGTCTCCTTGTAGCAACTATTGCGCAATCTGAAAAACAAACAGCAGCTGGCTGCTTGCGTAATCAGCTTCCGATGCCCCTTCCGAAGCTGTGCTGAGGTGTTTTCTTCCAAAGACCTTCTTAGAAACCACCTT
>JASAND010016212.1:0-20171 GCA_030248195.1 Trissonchulus latispiculum
GTAATGAAAGGAGTTTTATAAAGGCTAAAAAGTGAACTTGAAAACTAAATGGCAGATAAAGAATTGTGCGAAAAAATGAGTTCCTCAGTTGCAAAGGAGATGAAAATTTTTAGTTTGGTAATGATGGATTTGATCGGAATTAATGTTAAAGATTATTGGATGCATTTTTGTTATGTCTTGTCCTGTTTTGTCAGAGAAGTACAAATTACTATTCATTCAAGTAGGGATTAAGATTTTTGATTTAAGTATTAAATAAGTAAGTAGCGAAGGAAATCGAACACGCAGTGGACACAAACCAATTGAGAAACCAGTTTTAATAGTTAACGGAAGTTTAAACAGCCTTTAATTGTACTAATCCCCTTACTAACACTAAATTACAAACCCCAGTTGAAAGGGTAGTTACTCTTATTAAGTCCGAGATAGGACTCTCAATTCCCCTCTTTCCGGTCGGAAATGCCTAATAACCAACTGCAGGAATGTTCCCCAGTTTTTATTAGAGGAATAAGGGTCTTTTGTGCTGTCAAAATTGGTGTTTAAGTACAAATGGAGAATGTCAGTACTGAAAACTATTGAGAAATAGCAAATTGTTAGAAGATGATTCAATATTAGGTACTGAATAGCTAGGTACGTAGTTAGCTAAGGTTAATAAATGTTAATTAGTGGTATTTACTTAATATTTGGTAAAATTTTGTAATTTTGGTCCGAAACATGACTTGGGCTCATATGAAAGAGAATTTGATCCGGATTCCAAAAATCCAAACCTGACTTTTCAACTCTCAAAAATAAGAAACTTATAAGCAAAAATGTTTTTATAAGATTACTTTTTGTTTCGTAATCTTGTCACTCCAAAAAGGAGTGTTCTAAAAGGTTCTTTTCTTTGGTTTGACTTAAGTCAAACCTTTCCTTTTTTATTGTCTAGGAGGTTGTCTACCTCCTAGACTACACCTCAGTCAGGTGTTGTTTTCTTTTCTTTTCTATTCTGCTAGGCCTCTTTCTTCCAGGGCCTAGCAGTTGTCCTCGCTTGAACTTTTGGCCGAGGACAAGGCCAACAAAGAAAGAGAAGGAAAATAGTGATCTCAGTCCAAGTCATGCCGATTATAGGGGGCTAATCCCCCTCATTATTAATATGAAAATTAATACGAATAACTAGAAATAGGTAGATAAGTACGTAGTTTATGATGATATAAATTTTAACTCACAAAAAATAGTATATCTATCGTAACAAATCGGCAAAGTTATAAAAATTCACGAAGTTTTCCCTTTGGTTACCTTTATGTGTTAAAGAAAATTTCGCAAAGTTTCGCCGAGTTTCAGCACCCAAAATTTATCAAAAATGGGTCAGTTGGGGAGTAATATTTTCAAAATCTCATTAATTTCGACCCCCGATGGCCAGCTTGCTCAGCCCGCCGCTGCGCCCCAAATGCAAAGGGTGGCAAGCTTCTAGAAAGTTCTAGAACTTTCTAGAAGCTTTGCCTTAAAAACAAAGGAAAAGTCCGCTACAACCCGATTTAATGACCTGTCACCGAGCTGTCAGAGAGCTGTCAGCTGGGTCCCAAAATTTTTCCAAAGCTCAGTGTTTGCTTGAGCAGCAACCTTAGGAGGTTGCTTCCCCCCCTCCCCTCTGATGCGTCTCCGCTGTGTGCCAGAGTTTTGGCACGGAGATTTAAGCGCATCCTCCCTGGCTAGGGCTAAAATCTAGGGACTTCTCTAGCATTCGGGCTAGAGAAGAAAGACTGAGATCAACCGCGACCACACACAATTGAGGGCCGAATGGGATTTCTATGCCCGTCCAAAATTCGAAACGAGGATAAAAATCTAGGGTTTTTAAGGCCACTTTTTTGGCCATAACTTTTGTTATTCTGGGGCCTCCAGGCCAAATTTTTTTATACATGTATTTTTGGGCCTTTCGGCTAATTTTTTCTATATTATATGAGCCTTCGGGCCGAATTTCTTATGTACTATTTTTGAGCCTACAGGCAGAATTTTTCCTTTTTCTGCTGCGAGGCTTTCGAGCCAAATTTTAGTTCTCTAGCATGAGTAGGCTCAAGGCCAGTTTTAGTTCACTTTTACATTTTATTTTATAATTTCTTGTTGTGGGGCAGCTCATGTAAACCCCTCCTGTTCGATGGAGGTTTTGAGTTTTGTCCCTTATTTATTATTTCACCTTTTACTTTTATGATTCCTCTTTAGAAGGCAGCTCATGTAAACTCCTCCTGTGCGATGGGGGTCTTGAGTATTGCCTAATTTCCTTATTATTATTTCGCATTTTTATTTTAGTTTTCGGTCAAGCCACGATCTTTGAATTGTAGTTTTTATTAGGGCCTCAGAGGCCAGAAAATAATGATGTATTTTGTAGTTTCTTTGGAAGAAATGAGTGGGGACCCCACCTCTTAGTAGTGAGTTAGTGGGTCTCCAAAAGTATGGCCCTGAAAGATACTGAGCTAGTTCTGAAACCCGTTTCCCCACAGCCGGCAAGAGTTGCCGGCCATATTGTTAATCAAGGCGCAATTAACCCAGAAATTTTTATTGTTCTGTATTATGTCGTTTATTTCAGCTTTAGGTCGGTTCCAAAAGTAATAGGTCTTTGAAAATCTAGGATGTTTGACTCAAATCCTAAAAGCTATGAGTTGTTTTACTTTAATTAATTATTGAGGAGTTTCAAAAGGGAATGACCGGCTTCCCTGTCCTTCTTTTATGTAGCAATATTAATAATGTGTGATAGAAATTTTTGTAGTAATGATTGCCTGGCAATCATTACTCACATGGCTTTCATAAAGTTCCCAAAATACTTTTCCGAAATACTACAAACTTCTCAAACTTCTGCGCTAAAAGTCGAGTTTTAAAACGTTTAAAACTCGCGCCAAAGTTTTCACAAAAATCTCTAAAGTTTAATAGTTAACATTGTTAGGATATTTTTAAAATTGTAGCTAAGAAATTATGTTGTTAGGTTTTGTTGTATTTGCAGTTGTAATTATGTTGGTAAGTAGAATTAGTTAAGTATTAATTAGCTAAGAAATTATGTGATCGTGCGTCTGTATGTATGAATGTAAAGGTATTTCTGTGATCCTGATCGCGTGTGGTAATTCGCGGAAACTTCTTCTGTTTGATGAAGGTTATGAGCTCTGCCAATATGAATAAAACTCAGATATTAGGCAGGGATAGGACATAATCGGTATTTGTGTGCATGGATGATCCGAATCTCGTACGAGCGCATGCTAGTCTAAATGTAGTATAAATGTTATGTAAATATTTGCTGGATAAGTTTTAAATATGGTATAAATGTTGTCCAAATGATCAATAAAATAGCTTAGTTTATGATATAACTGTTACATCAATAGTTTAAATTAAATAACTTAATAACTATGTGTGTTTGCGTGTGTGTGCGTGTTAAAGCATAAACAGTGGAGTAATATCAGCGATTAGGACTAAGTTTGTTTGATTATGCGCGAATGGTAAATGTGTGCGTGAAGCATAAAACTCATACCAAAACTTAGGTAGTACGTAGGAAGTATGGTATTTCGTGGTTGAGACAAATGAGTGCAATTAGCTTAGTATGAACATGTAATTTTGGAAGTAGACTTAGTTAAGGGTCCAAATGCCAAATATGCAAATTAGGTACAAGCAATCAGGATCTCGGGTCATGGGGACCCCGTATTAGGTTCTGTTTAGCCGGTCTCGAGACTTCCCCGATTCGTCCGCGTAAGTCACTCTTTGTTAAGGGTGCAGACGAATCACATGAAGGAATCTCTAAAACGGTCAATTTGTGCTAAACTCATGAGTTTCCTCCGGAAAATTTGTAGTTCTCATGATTTCGATGTTAAAATCACAGCAACCTTACGTAAGATTAGTACTAACGCCGTAATATTTAGTATTATGTGTCGCCTCTTTAATTACGAAACAACAAATATGTCGTTATTGTCATTTTCAGTCAAAAAGTCAGATTCTGCTCAAGTTCAGTTGTAATAATGATCTCAACTGGGTTCAAGTTTTGCTTCATGATTATGTCGGTATTCAAAACTGAAATTGGTAAGACTAGATCACATGGTGGTCTCTAAAAGTATAAAATCAGCCGCAAAAGCTTGACATTATATATATATATATTAGTAGTTTCATGTATTAATATGTAGTAATTAACAATAGTCCTGAAATAGTAGGAATTACAATTAATTACAGTTGCGGACTTTCCACTCGAAAGAAGTAGAGTAATATTACGTAAGGTTAGTATCATTTGTGGTTTTTTTAGCTAAAATGTACTGTTGTTTTATTTCCGAAACAAGTAAAGGTCGCTATTGCCATTTCTAGTCATTTCAGCTAAGTCCAATTCGTGTTTATCCTGTAATAATGACTACAACCGTAATTAGGTGCTGTTTCATATTTGCACCATATTTGAAGACAGAATTAACAACCTCAGGCTACATAATAGTTAGTACGGGTGAAAAATCAACCGTACGAGTTTTCACATTCAGTAGGAATCCTAGTTGCAACAATAACTCGCAAATGGCAATAATAGACATCAGAAAATCAATAATCCTCTGTAATGTAATATAATAATTTGTCTTACACCTGAAATAGAGAAAATAACAAATAATTACGTAAGAAATATGGATAGGGTAAAACGAACCATCTTCTAATCAAACCAACCTTTTAATCTTTCGCTATTTTTGTTTCCAAATCATGTGATATTTCATTAATAGGGAGTTGTTACTGCTCTGAACTCTGGGGCCAGAAAAGGGCCCCAAGTGTCTTGATATTGTTATAAAATTTACGTGACTATATTATACGAGTATGAAATCTACCACAAATTACCTAGTTAGTGTCAAGTCGTTAAAAATTACGAATCTACGTTCACCCTGGTGTTCCAACTTGGAATAGTGCAGAAACGGAATGTACGAAGTGAAATCACATTGTTATTGCAATTTCCTGTATGGAATTGCAGGAAATTGCCCAAAAACAGCATTTTTTGCTGAAATACTACCTCCAGAATAGTAATGCATTGTTCGAATCTTTCAATTCGGTATTAAAATTTGTCAGAAAATACAGTTACCATGATCAATTCAAATCTCGCAGGTTTAATTTTAATCTTAGAAAGCCAGCAAGTGAGTAATGGTTGCTGGGTTCGAATCCCGCACCGATAACTTGTACTAATGGGCTTTAACCCATTTGATTCAGGTGCGGACGTCACATCGATCCTGCCGGAATCAAGTCCAGATAGTTGGTATTCGAAGATTTTTGGTACTTAATTTTGGTCATATTGTTGGTAGTCAGTCCGGAGAATGACATTTGTGGTAGACAGTGAATCGGATCAGAATCAGTTAGTGAAGGTACATTGAGAATCGGATCGAACTTTGGTGGAACTGTTAAGGCAGGGACGGATTGTGAAAAGCACCGGAATTGAATATGGGACCTAAAACCTAAAGAAGCAATCTTAACATTCTTTTTGATTATTATAAATTGATCCTTATTCTTTCAATCTAAAAGATGAGTTTTACCCTACTTTTCGTCATTCTTACCGAGGGGATTGTTATCCCCACCCTTCTGGCCTAACTATTTTGTGTGCTGAACGAAGATAGGAAGATTTAAAAGAAGATAAATTAATAATTTAAATTAATTAATTGTTAAAGTATATATAACCGCACCAGGCATCTCCCAACAAGACCGACCCCTGTGCTATACCCCTCAGGTTTTCCGAATAGCATCCGGGAACTGTGCGTTGTGTGCTCCGCTACGGGAGATTGGAACAGCTTTCTTGGGCTCACCCAAGGACCGGAATTTGCTGTACTTATTATTATTATTATTATTATTATTATTATTATTATTACTATTATTATTATTATTATTACAAGACTAGTGGCTAGGTGGCCACTTAGTTAAGCTAACCAAGAAATCTACTCGTGGCATTAAAAGCTAGCCCATTTGAAGTACAGCCGACTGCCGATTTTACTTGTGGTATGGAAGGTACAGGTCAATCCCTACATACTGGCGCCTAGCTAGCTGCTGTCTGTAGCGTTTAATGACATTGCTTCGAAAATAATTTGCTCCTACTTGATCTGAGGGGATGCAAATCGTCGAGCTCCGTTTCCCATAGATTTAGTTCCCACTGCCCAATTGCCAACAATCTGACCAATTTTACAATTTTAATGCTAAACTGAAAAAATGTTATGCAATTTTCTGTAAAACTTTTAGCTTAGGAATAAATCAATGTATCCACACCCACAGAGAGAATTAAACATAGAAACATAGAAAACAATTTTACAGAAAATGCCAACCACCATTTTGGCTATGTCCCATTATTAGAGCACCCGATGAAGGCCCGAAATCGAAGTCCAAAATTAAAACGAAGCCAACCTTTTTGTAGCAAGTCAATGAATGTTAGCAACGTTTCAATAAAATGTGTAAATAAAATTCTGTCAGTGGGGTAAACAGCAAATATAGGATTCAATTAAGTAATAAGCAAAATTGCAAAATGCAAAATTGCAAACCATTAATCAGATTTAATCCTGTAACTGTATCCTAGCACTCTAACTGCAAGCCATCTAAACATAACGTTCCAAATCTAAAAAGCGACAATATAAATAGATAGTCATGGATTAAAGCAGGTTAAAATCAAAATTTTTCGCTGGGAAAATCACACCACAAAAATCCTCCGCAAAATAACGCACAACTTGTAGCCCTTCTCCTGGTCGCAATAATGGTTCAATCAAAAAGGTTCAAGAAAGGAAAATCTAAGTTATGCTATTTTCTACAATTTGACGGTAAAAAATTCCATTGTTATTGTTATCGTAAAAGTTAAGGTAGTTTATTAATATAAATAATTATTATTATTATTATTATTATTATTATTATTATTATTATTATTATTATTATTGTTATTATTATTATTATTATTATTATTATTATTATTATTATTATTATTATTATTATTATTATTATTATTATTATTATTATCATACATGGGCAATGAACTTGGCTCTAGCCTGCACAGCCTTCGAGCTCACTGCGCGGGGGTCAAATTTTTAATTTTTCACGATATGTGTCGACTGTAGTTTTTACAAAGCTCTCTTTATAGTCACGCATTTTTCAAGCCCCTTTCTCGGAAAGATTTGCTAACTTTAAACGCAATCCTCTAAGATTTTGGTGAATCTCGCAAAAACGCTAATATTTTTATTCTCTGGTTTTACCTAAGGTGGTGATTCCTTTTGGGTACATATTGTTGGTTGACGGTACAAATCAAAATGAGATTTGACGAAACTTTCCAAAATAAGTTCTTTTAGCATTCTAACACCGTCCGAACAATTCCGTTTAAAAATTTCGAGATTTCCGTTCAGGACAGTTTTTGCTAATTTCTGACAGTTGAGCAGTAGCTGCATAGCTAAGTATATTCATTCGAAAGATCTCGTCGAACTCTACATTTTTGCTCTTTGAAGCACCTTTCTAGCTTTTTTCTATACTGAGATATAGCTGAGTTTCTTATTTTGGCGTTGCACACTTATCCATCGACCATTACGCAAGTTAGAGGGTTGCCAGTTACTAGGCATGTTTTGCACAAAATACCCAGGGACCCTTTTTTAGTTGCCAATGTCTAGCTAAAATGGTCGCTTGCCAAAGTTGGGAAAAGTAAGCGAAAAATCCAAGTTGCGCATACATTTTGGCTAATTTTTTTATAACGAAGAGAGGTTTCATAATAACTAAAAAAGGGTCCCTAGCTATTTGATGTTACAATCGAATGATGTTGCCGATGCCTCACGAAAAAATTTGCTTTAGTCTGCAAAAAAATCTGAAAAATTAAATTACTTCTAAAATGCAGTTAAATAATTTCCGAGAACTAACCTTAGTTTCGTTGTTTTCATTAGAAACAGAAAATGTTAAGCTCCATTTTGATATAAGAATGGCTTCTTAACTCCAAGTAATGAATGAGTAATAAGGGTTCAACGTTGATGTCTCCAAAAGGAATCACCACCTTAAATAGCAAGGGAATTTTATGAATGCAGTTATAATTCATTCCGTGTTTAAAATTTAATTAGCATTATTAACCAAGGTATAATTAGTTTTCAAAAGTCGAAGCAGTGAGAGTTTCGATGAGATTAAGTCGTGATATTTGCAAGTAAGTTTTACATTATAGAAAGCCGTTGATAAACCTTCTCATTTCGTCTGATACAACCCTCAAGGCGGTGGGAAAACCCTTAGTGGAGACACTCAAATGTTTGGCTCCGGCATACAGGTGGAATTTTAACCAAACTGCTAGTGTGCGACAGTTGTGCAACTTCATTGTTTTGGCAGAAATCAGTATGAAAAACAGATACAGCTGGGAAACATTAGCAAAAGAATGTTAAAAAAACAGCAAAAACAAAATAATGAATATTGTGACCAAATTCAATGTCTAGAAAAATAAATAATAAAGGAAGCGGCGGCAGGATGAAATCAATGTGCGATATAGTTTAAGGAGAATTTTGCTCGAGCGTTGACTTGACCAAACTCCGTTTTAAGGAAGAACATATAATTAAGAGTACATAATAGATAAGAGTATGACAGCTGGCAGCTTCTCTGTTATCAGCTTCAGGTACATGCTATGTTGGCTAACGGCTGACCCCCCCCCCCAAATGTGTATGCTCACTTCAAAGAAATTAGAACGCTATCTTTGCGTGTTAAAGCTCGCAACAGACGAACATCGAACCAACTGAGTAGTTGTGTTTTCGAGCTTCAGCATGCAAGCGTAGCGGCCAAATTTGTCTGAAGTGAGCATATACGTTTGTGGGGGGGGTCAGCCGTTAACGTGCAGAGCATGTACCTGCAGCTGATAACAGAGGACCTGCCTGCTGTCATACTCTTATATATTATGTACTCTTCATATAATCAAGAGCATGTAAGTAAATAACATATACGCAACTGCAGGTACAACGACCAATGTAGAATGGAACAATTAAGAGGGGGAGTCGTAAAAAGTGCCGTATAAGTTATAAAGCGGTAGCGGTAAAATGTTTGCGACGGCAGATCTGTGGGGCAGAGCCCCCAGAATTTGAAGAATGTTTTGATTTTGCAATATATAAAACCTGTCTTCGGAACTTTAGTTCCTTTCAGGTTGAAGAAATGGGAAATTTTTTAAAATTCTACACATTTTTAAGCAAAACTAGCAATTTTCTCCGAAAATTCCGATTCATTTCAAGATTTTTCTTCATAAACGCAATATATAAATACGCCGTTAAAATTTACAAAATTCTTTGGTTTTTAGTTGCACGAAATTTAAAGAAGTAGGAAACTATTTGGTTTTTGCCCTTTTTCTATTTTTCTTCTTAATTTTTCATACCTACGAATCGTGGCGTGACGGGGGCGGCCTCTTACATGATCCGCCCCTGGACAGCCTCAGAAAAATCCAGAGCCCAAACTACGTTAAATTGTTTCAAGAAATTAATTGAGAGCAGTCTTGAAATGTCATTCAGGCTTGGGAGTCTCGGTCTCGGTCTCGCCCAAAAGCCAAGACTTGGCCAGTCTCGGTCTCGGTTTCGCACATCGAAAAGTTTCGGTTTTTGGACCGAGACCGGAAATTTTTGAAACCATTTTTCAGCGAACATTTTAAATCAATGTTATGAAAACTAACTAAAGAGGCGCGAAAACTTTACTTTTATGTGTTAAAGTCGCTACAAGGCCTAAGCCTCAAAAACTGGAAGAAACTAAACAGCCCGGAATTGTTGGTCTTGGTCTTGGCCAGCCTCGGTCTCGGTACCCTGGTCTCGGTCTCATTCTCGGTCTCGGTCTCATTCTCAGGCTCGGTAAGGTCTCGGTTTCGTCCAACCCTGATGCCAATTTCCAGTTGCGTATTTTTTGACTGCGTACCTTTAAGCGTTGGACTCCGAACTCAACTCAACTTTTAAGCTACAGGACAATGCGCCGAGGGCGCAAAATTGTTTGAAAAAAATGTATATAAAACAAAAAGATAAGACGGCTCGAAAAGTTTCAGAGGTAGTGACAAAGAAAACACACCACAGGTCCAAAAATTTTGGAATAAATGCAATGGAAAACGCACCGTAATGAAAATTTAGATGCGCGGCTTAAAACATTAATGAACTTTGTTGCGCGGGGTTAAAACTTTTGATGTGCGGGGGTAAAAATTTGATTGTGCAGGAAAATATTTCAAGGAACTTGGATGCGCGGGGGTAAAAATTTTGTTGCGCTGGATAAAATCCGCTTTGCTGCGCGGGGATAAAAATTTTGTTGCGCGGGGATGAAAATTTTGTTGCTCGGGACAAGATTTTAATGCGCTTTGTTGCGCGGGGGTAAAAATTGTACTGAGCGAATTTGCTGCTGGAGTTAGAAATTTTGTTGCACGGAATAAATTTCTAATACTGTTTTGTTGCGCGGTGGTAAAAAGTTTGTTGCGCGGGTCAAAATTTTGATGCGCTTTGTTGCGCGAGGGTAAAAATTTTACTGAGCGGGGGTAGCATTCGCTGCTCGAGTGAGAAATGTTGTTGCACGGGATAAATTTCTAATACTCCTTTATTGCGCGTTTGTAAAACGTTTGTTGCACGGGATAAACTTCTGATGCGTTTTGTTGCGCGAGGTAAATTTTGCTGCGCGGGATAAAATTTTTATGCGCTTTGCTGCGCGCGGGTAAAAATTTTGTTGCGCGGCGATAAAAATTTGCTGCACGGGATAAAATCTTGACGCACTTTCCTGCGCGGGGTAAAAATTTTACTGCGCGGGGGTAAAATTTCTGCTGCGCACCGCGCGGGGGTAAATTTTTCCTAGCCTGCACATGTGCAGGAGTTGTGCAGGCATTGCCCATGCGTGATTATTATTATTATTATTATTATTATTATTATTATTATTATTATTATTATTATTATTATTGTTATCATTATTATTATTATTATTATTATTATTATTACTATTTTTGTCCTTGTTTAGAGGACTGATAAAGAGATAGACAGCACGAACACGAACATATAGGGAAAGCACAGAGTTTAGCAGTAGAGTATAATAGGCGAGAATAATAGTGTAGAGAAAGAAGAAGAAGAAGAAGTAACGATAACGAGTCAGAATCTAAAGTCTTGTCCCTCAACTAAAACTAGTTAACAAACTTTACTCTAAAACTGGCAACTCTGGCAATCTGGTAATCTGCATTTTGTACATCTAAATCTGTAATCAGTGGAGTGTTGTCTTTGGTCATTGATATCATAATTAGTGTTACTATTATTATTCAATTATCTAATTACTGTAACTGTCAAGAATTATAATAATCATTAATAAATTGAATTGTGCCTCAACAAGCGTTTGAATTAGGGAATCAACATCAAACCGGATCATTGGATCAGGATCAATCCCAGTACAAGTAAGTGAAACATCTCGAGCTAGAGATCCCAAACCCCGATTTAGCAAAAGAGTCAAGAAGAGCTATCCAACTGTCTATCTTGATTAGTTTATCAAGATACGTGTCAGAACTCATTGTTGTGAACGGACACCCTTAAGTCTAGCCCAGAAGAAAGACAAGCATCGACCCCGCTTGTCTCCACTGATATCCAGTGAATCTTTTCCCCATCTCTAAACGAACTCACAACCAGAACCCCATCCGGGTTGGCTACAAGGATACCCGATTTTGGACAAATCACCTTTTGGGAATCCTGTGTCTAAGTTTGCTGATCCCAGCAGACGCGCCGACCCTCCGTGTAAAGGATTAAATTGCTACCGTGCCCTAACCAACTAAGTTGAATAAGGAACGAGGGAAAAGCAAATTTTAATTCATATCCAAGCAACTTCATTACAGATACCACTGGTTGATCACGGGTACCCCTTCTTCCATACCAGTGGTATGGTTACCAACGCTTTATGAACACGAGCCTGTGTATCGATTGAGTGCAAATTTCCTTTTGTAAAGGTGATTTCCTCGAAAATGGCCATTTTCACCCTCAAAATGGTATTTTGTTTATACTGACTTTAACCATTAGAGATGGCTCAATGGTTGTAAAACCAAAAATGTTCATTTTTGTGTCCTCTTTGCAGACAGCACAACCAATGTCTGATCTACTTACTGGGAAGGCCAAAAACCAAAACTTTCTTATCTTTCGGCTGAAAATACGGGACTGGTCCCAGAATGTTAAAGAGTACGGAAATAGGTTATTTCGTGAGTTTTAGCCATTTACGTAAAGGATTAAAGCGTATGAGTCAAAATACCAGAAAGGAAACCAGCACCTTAAAGCAGTAACAGAAGGCATCTATTTTATTCCTATATTCTATACAGACCACAAATAAGTTGTAAATAAATCTGTTAAGATTTATAGCGTTTAAAAATTCAAAACCAAACAGCCGATTCCAAGAAGGATTGTTAATATGGACGATCAACATTGCTAGGAAAGAGTTTGTGGATGTGCAATGCAATCCGTGAATGTTTATCTCGCCTGAATAGTTTTTTCTTTTTGGGGCGGGGGCCGGGCCATCCCTCCAAAATGTTGAGAAGATTTACTCCCTCAGATTTTTTGACTTAGCCGCCCCCAATTTGCTGCTGCCCCCTCCCCAAACCTACCCTGCGATTTTTGGACCCAAGAAGTTACTTAAATTTGGCCGAAAAGAAAATGGTCATTTTTTGAAAACTTTTTTCTCAAATGATGGCTTAAAATCGAACGGTGCAAAAACGCCTAAAACGTTAAAATTAAAAGGTTTTTTGAAGAAGAATAGTCTAGATGACTGAATATTTTGCATTTTTTGGCAATTTGTCGAAATTTCTGAGGTCAGGGGTTGGGGGGATACCGGATCATATCAAATTTACTGCAAAAAATGCATTTCTGATCCCCCCAGGCTGACTTGATCCGTTCCGGGATATACCCCCACCACATTTTGGGGGTCGACTGCCAATTTTCCAAAATTTAACGCCCCCCCCCCGAGACCAAAAGTTCCAGGGAAACTATGTTCGTCTCGGTTCGGGCGCTCGGCATTGCAAGTCGCACTTCGTAGTCGATCGCAGTGAGTGAGTAGCAGCAGATGCAGGCATACCGCAACAGGTGTGCAAACATGTGTTACGGGGTAGGAGGATAGGTACACCATCCCCATAAAAATTGTAGTTACCCTTTACCACCATCCAAGTGGGCCTTCGCCCTCCGGACGACTTTACTACCATAGTTTCACCAGGGGTGGGGGGTTGGGAGGGGTATCCCCCCAAAAGTTTCGACCAACTTAACCCTCTCCCAGACTTTTTGATTTTCCCTCCCTCCACTTTTGGTTACCTCCCCCCCCCCCCGAAACCCATAGGTGTACCACCTGTTTGGGTTGGGGGGGGAGTAGAAGGTCCAAATTTGGCTCGGGGGACGCCACCAAAATCCGAAATTTGGGGGAGGGGGACCCCCCCTAAACTGTACCCAAGTTTTTTGGCTATAAATGCTCCTTTTTCGATGTACAGTACATTAAACATATATACTCAAAAGCTTCTGTCAATAGTTTTCTTATGCGAAAATAGGGCTTGAAAATTGACAAATTTGTGCTAAAATATGCCTAAATTAGCCCAGATTGTGGTTTATTATTGCGTATATCATCTTCTAATTGCTATAAATAACCATTTTTAGCTCTTATGTGTGATTTATAGCCATTTTTCGAATTTTCTTCAAAAATTGCAAAAAATTTTTTTCAAAAATTTTGCATTTTTTACCTGGTTTGGACCCAATTTTAGGGGGGGGGGGAGGGGGGTTTGAGCTCGGCTTTGGGGGGGCGGGGGAGTAGTTTAGGACGGGTAGGGGGGAGGGGGGTCTGGCCTCTCCGTGGGGGGGGGGTCTCACGGTGGGGGCAAACTGTAGCCTGGTACACCTATGCCGAAACCCCTTCCAGCACTTTTTGGGACCAAAAAGTTATATAGCTAAATTTTTGCCAAAAATGGTCGTTTTTTGAAAACTTTTTCTCAAATTTTGACTTAAAAACGCTTTATAACCGTGAAAACACGCCTAAAACGATAGAACAAGAATTGTTTTAACGAAAAGGCGTGAAACTACAAAAAACATTTTTTGGATTTCCTGAGTTCCAAATTTGGGGGGGGGGAAGGGAACTGGGAACCCCCTATCCCATTTCGGGGTCGACCACCAAATTTCCAAAGTTTGCTCCCCCCCCAAAAAAAATTCCGGTAAAACTATGATTACCGCCCTGCCAGGCCAGCCCCCGAAAATTATATACCAAAGCGAAAGCCCCTACCGACCTATGGGCATATATTCCCAGAACCCACCCTCCCAAATGGACAGTCCCAACCCCACCAATTTTGGATTCAGACCCCACCATGGTTTCACCGGAAATTTTGATTGGGGGGAGGGTAAATTTTGGAAATTTCTTGATGTGGAGAACGTCCCATCACCCCCGAAATGTGATGGGGAGTACCCCCCGAACCGTAATCAATCACCGGCATATTCCGGGAGGTGTCTCCCTTCCTACAATTCCTCTTCCAGAGTTCGGACATCAGAAGTCAAAAATACCCAAACTGCAAGGCCGCGGGTTCAAGGGGGCTATGCCCTCTTTTGGGTAGATAAGAGGAAACGTTGTAGCTAATTCCATAGTAAAACCTGCAATTTTTAAAAAATTTGCGCGCCGTCGGCGCGATAATTTACTTTTTGAAAGAATAAAACATCCAATGTAAGATTTCTGTGCGAAAACGCAAAAAAGTTCATCTTCTGGGGGCTCGGCTTGCATTTGACCATGGACCACCCTCCATTTTCAAAATTCTGAGTGCGGGCCTGTCAAATTTGATATAAAAACGCAAAATTTTTGTATATTCAAGCGGGAAAACACTCCGCTGCTTCCCTGCAAATTTTTTGGGACTTTGAAATTTTTGGAGGTTAGAGTCCGACCAAGTACGTACCGAAATTTGGCAAACTTTGCCTGGCCGGCCACCCTGAACTACTGGAAAGACCCAGACCAAAGCGGATTGTATATATATATATATATATATATATATATATATATATATATATATATATATATATATATATATATATATATATATATATATATATATATATATATATACGGTACATTTCACGAAAGAGTGCCAGTGGTTTTTTAACAATTGGAGAAATATCGCCAACTAATGGCGATTTTCGCCAAAGTTGAGAAAAGTCCAAACAGAATTAGAAAAGCCACTGTAAAATTCATTTCCTGAATAATTTCATACTTTTCGCCAATATTATGAAAAGTCCGACGGACTCGGCAAATTTATTCTTCCAGTCAAGTCCGACTTTCACACAATATTGGCCAAAAAGTATGAAATTATTCAGGAAAAAGGTTTTTACAATGGCTTTTCGCCAATTCTGTTTGGACTTTACTTCAACTTTGGTGAAAATCACCAATGTTGGCGATATTTCTCCAATTTTTAAAACTTCTCCAACTGGCACTCTTTCCGTGAAATGTACCGTATATATATATATATATATATATATATATATATATATATATATATAGGGCATCTGTTGCGCAACTGAAGATTTTTCTAAGAAGTAGCAGAAAAGGTCAAACGAATACATACTTTTGTTTAATAGAGCCTATAGATTAACTGGTATATAATAGGTTTTACCTGGGTTAGTTCTCTTGTGGGTGCTCCAGGGGGTCGAAATGGGACATGGTGATGGTGCCATTTCAAGCCAAAACTTCAATTCTGGAAAAAATGCTTATTTTTCCCTTAAAATGGCCTAGTTTGGCTCTAGATATATACAAGAAAAACGCGTTTTATTCACAATTGGATGCTGAAACGGCCTAAAATTAACAGTTTTTAAAAATGTCCAAAATTTGCATATGTTTATTTATGTGCTAAACGTACAAAATTTTCAAAAGTCGCTGACACTATGACCTAAAAACTAATATATTTTTATTCAGTTATACTAAAAACAACTAGCTGTTTCAATTGGAATGGTTAGAAATGTTCCTGACAAGTTTCCAAAAAATTTTCGGGCTGGGTTTTCCCCCGCCAGTTTGGGACAATTTTTATCAGTAACGGCGCACCTTAGAAAAGTGCACTATTGGTAATAAGAAACCTTACGACTAGGCCGAGCTGTCTGTATAGTCACTATTTCAATATCTCAAATCAGTAAAAAGTTCTGGGGCCAATGTTATAAAGCCATATAACCCGGTTAAATCGCTAACCCGGGTTAGAAATAGGGTTATCAACCCTAACCCAATAGTATATACAAAAACAGGGTTAGCGAAACCCGGTTTTCGCTGCAGGGGTCTGGGCTTATTCTAGAGAATTTTTCTTGGGGGGGAAATTCTTGGGGGAGGGCGAAAATTTTTCCAAAAACATGCTAAAAATTGCGCTATTTTTATAGTAATCGCCAAAAAAGTTTGTTTTTAGTGCAAGAATAGCGCTTAAATAGGCAAAAATCGACTAAAAATCTCCGGCGAAGCCGGAAAAGTTTTGGAAATTTGGCCTTCTGAGCGATTTTTTCAGGGCAAAAGTTGGTCCCAAAAGAGGCACCCACTTTGTTTTGGGGGGGCGATTTTTGGGGGGAAGGGTGTTTATGGGGGGCCCACTAGAATAAGCCCAGGGGGTTAGGGTTGGGGTAAGCGTTAAGCCTTAACCCAGTGTTATAACATACCTGGGTTTCAAACCCGGGTTAAAATCGGGGTTAAATGCCGCAAATCTCAACCTTCCTCAGTGAGGAGGGTTAGATATTAACCCAGATTAGGTTTTGAGTAAAAACAAATGCAAAATGTTTTGAAGACTTATTTTTGAACGTAGAAATGCATTTTCCATATTGCATTTCTTCGTGGTGGATTTTTCTAAACTTCGTATATATTTGCTACAAATTTATTAGCAATTTTTATGAAATGGGCTTAAAAATGAAGATTGGGGTTAGAAATGGTGTTAACCCCGTCCGCTGATTGCTTGAACTAATTGAGGTTAAAATTGGGGTAAACTCTGAGGATAACCTGGTTAAGTTAACCTAACCCCAAAAATATTTTATAATATGGGGTTAACCCAAAGGGTTAACCTAACCCCAAAATTTCGGGGTTAACCCCAAAATGGACTTAACCCGGGTTAGCGTTAACCCATTTTTATAACATCGACCCCTGGATAAAAGTCTGAAAAGTGGGTTTTCCTCGCTTGACTACCTATAGTCCGTTTGTCGTCAAGACTAGGCTAATCTTGACTACAAACGTAGTTAACACCGTTTATCGTTATAGACTTTTTACTAGTGATGGCCACCGGATATTTTTTCCTATCCGGATATCCGCCTATTTTGCGTTAACGGATATCCGGATATCCGGATATCCGCCTATTCTAAACTGAAGTTCAAGAAAAATTTTCGATTTTGCAATTAAACTTTTAATTTTTCTGTCAATTTTTCGGTATGCTGTGAATTTCTATCATGCAATCAAGCCACAACCTTGGTTTCAGATATATTTTCAAAGAATTTTTTTAAAAATATTTTAAAAATTTTGAAATTTTTGTCAAAAATTTGCTAATTTTTCATTACTTTGTCTGAAATGTACACGGATATCCGGATATTTTTCTCAAATCGGATATTATCCGGATATAAAAATTATCCGGATATCCAGTGCCCATCACTACTTTTTTACACTTCTGAAATAATTTTAAGCGTAGTTTTACAGAAAATTTTGGCTGGGGAGGAGTACGTAAATCTTGGAATTTTGGTGGTCACCCCAAAATGTGTATATAAGGGGTAAGGGGATATATACTCCCCGAATTCAGAGTAATTCCCAAATATGGCCTGCAAACATAAAATTTTCGGTATTTACCGCTTTTTTTGTCAGAAGAAGCTTGATTTTATCTCTGTTGTTTTTGCACTTTTTTAAAGCTATATATATATATATATATATAAATATTTTAAGCCAACACGTTTAAAATAATTTCAAAAAACTACCATTTTTGGCAAGATTCAGCCAACCTTTTGGCTTCAAAAAGTGTTGGGAGAGAGTCGGAGTGTTGGTCAGCCGAAAGTTGGGGATGGTTCAAAAATTCAAGAGGGGAAAGACGGCTCAAAATTTCGGGAGTTTACCCCCATCCCACCACAACCCCCGTCCTGGTGAAACTATGCCGGAGAAGTGACCAAAAGTTCACAGGGTCAAGTGAAAAATTTTGTGTGTAAACTTGCAGAAATTAAGGGGCCACCCCAACAACCCGTCCGGATGAAGCTTTGGTAAGCAGCATCCCCCCACAACGTTTTTGTTGGGCCCTCAACTGAGGTGTATATACCACCGGTGTTTTTGGGTTGGGAGTCAAAATTTATATCTGGGAATCCCCCTAAATTCCAATGGGAGGGCTCCCAATTGTTTAAGCTAAAATGCACCTTTTTCGATGCACTACCATTAAATTTACTCTAAAGTTTCAGTTTCCACAAGTTTTGTTCATATGTAGGTGCGTCAGGGGGCTCTCACGAAATAGGCCGGTCGGGCACTTGCTCCTTCAGATTTTAAAATTTTGTCAAATTTTTACGAAAAAATGCAAAATGTTCGAATCTTTTTGCCACTTTAGGGTTGTCACGGGACGCCCCTCCCTCCGAGCCAACTCCCCCTTTTTTTGTCCCCAGCCACACGGCTATGATTTGTGAGAGTTGGCCCATCATCCCCCTACCCTAACTAAAATCTAAAAATTTTACCGGAAATCTCAAAGAACGATTGCCTGGTAATGGGACGATGTCTGCAAAGTTTTTGTAGCTAGAATGCCAGAGAAATAGATTATATATTCGGGATGGAGTGTAGAAATTGCCCTGAGCTGGTTTTTGAACCTAACTTTAGTCCTGGGCTTTTTCTAGGCGAAAAAACAGTGGTGGGGAAGTGGGGGACTCCTTCCTCACTAGTGGGGGGGTCCCAAAAGTGGGGGGAATCCAAAGTGGTCTAAAATTGGCAAGAATGCAGTGAAAATACCCTGTTTTCTACATACTGCTATAACTATGCTTAAAAGTGCTCAAAAATCTAGTTTGAGTACCAAAATAGACGATTTTTGACCAAAAAATTCCGGCGAAGCGTTAAAATGTTTATAAATTTTTACCAAAAATCCATAAAATTTGGCATTTTCTGGGTACCTTATAGTGAGTTTATATACGCCCGCCCCATTAAAAATAGCCTAGGGTCACAGAGCCAAAGTTTTTATACCCTTTTCGACGCAGAATTGCAAGCTCGTTTCAACGGTGGGTGTCCCGACGCGCCGCGACCTCTGGAAAAAAGAAACACGGACGTAGTACGCCAATATGTGCCAAAAATTCCGACAGGCCGCATCAAGATCATCGCATCGGATCCCCATTGTCGCGTTAAAATCCCACAAAAGAAAGGAGACTCTTCTGGTTCAGGAACTGCTTAAATTATTGAAATCAGATGACTGGTTAGTGAGATATGATCATTTAAGGTTTTTTGCTTCACTTTGTCAAAATCCATGCAGTATATACGTACCCTGCAACCAAATGGTGACAGTTGGCGATAATTGGAAGTTCGCGAAGTTGACGGAAATCGCTATCAGTCTGCCAAAGTAAACAAATTTCAATTATCGCCAACTGTCACCATTTGAGAACAGGGTACTGTATTTACTTATATGCTTCCGCTTCCCTAAATGTTTACAGGTCTAACCTCAAAATATCCATATGTTCCAGTTTAGGGGAGGGGAAATGGGGTCTGAAGCCAACTGAGGTTTGAGTTCTGAGTGGAGTTTGAGCTGAGATGGGGGAACCGACTTTCTCGTGGAGGATCATAGGATCCAGGCTATTGGATCAAAATTAAATCAAATTAATATTGCTAAATAAAACTTGAAATTGTTTTATCTATCGACTCGCATCGTTGTTCTTAGCACATGCGTTCCTGATTTCCTACCCCTGATATAGTATCAAAATGTTGACCAAAACAGCAGAACAGCCAAAACCGTAAGAATAGATTTTTTATAGTTACGGAATTTTCATGGATGTTTTGGGGTTCACGACGCGTTCAGTTTTGTCAGCTATATATATTCGTTCCATTCTCAATTTTGTTGTGTCCGCTTTGCCTAACCTTTATGAACCTACTTTACCTGCGCTTATATATTGCTGGTCTATAATATACAAGAATAAAAATGCTCCGATGGAGCATGAAAAATGCAATATGGGTGACACTGGGTTTTAAGCAGACAGAGGACTAGGTTTTAAAACATTAATATGGGAGGGGCAGGTTGTAAATGCCAGGAGGACTAGGTTAGAAGCGCACTAATATGGACCAGCTTCGCTGAACAACCC
>JASAND010016213.1:0-42500 GCA_030248195.1 Trissonchulus latispiculum
CTGATGCTATATATATGCTGTGTGAAATTTTGTGCCCTTGTGCGTTATCTTGTGTTATGGGTCCGTCAATCTTAAACTGGCAGCAGAATGGACTCATTCTAACAAGACTTCGCAATTGCCCTTTTTATTCTAATTAGAATTAACCATTGCAATTTTGTTGTGTACCACTGTTCTCATTAAAAACCAATAAACACAAGTGCGCAATCTTTTACAAATCGCATCTTCTAAAAATTTGTCTAGCATTTTAAAGTAGAATTCGTACTTTGGTCATACATTATAAGCTATATAAGCTATAAAAGCTATATAAGCGATATAAGCGATATATAAGCTTGATGTAAGCAGCTGCTATTTCTATTGAGGACTTGACAATATTAGTCCTAACAGCTGCGCATTCTATTTAAAAACTTAACTTCGCAAAGCGCAGTGTATTTAGAATGCGCAGTGCTGAAAACTTGCGTACGGCTCATTCTCATTAAAAAACGCAAGCACGAATACGATTTCTAAGTAGATGCGTCCATTCTGCTGCCAGTTTAAAATTGACGGACCCATTAGGATCCGGAGGATTCCGTGGTTGGCGAGAGGCCTGGTTAGTCTATTGGCCCGGTTACTGGTGATGGTGGGCCTGGTTTGTTTGTTGGCCGGTGATTGGTTTGGGGCCGGAGCGGCTCGCGCCGTGGGGCGCCCGCTCCCCTTCCGGAGGACGGTCCGATGGTTGCTGTGGGGTCTCCCCCCGACGGCGTGGTTCGCGGCGGCCTCCCTGGCCTATCAATTTTGAACTTTATAATATATCAGTCTATATTGTTGTGATTGTGTGCATTCCGGTTCCCCCTACTCGCTCGCTCCCCCTCCCCCTTTTCCCATTTTTTCTAACTCGTGTTGTGTGTTTTTCATTCCATTTTTTCTGCTTTATTTGTCTGACAGCTTTAACAAGTTGGGGGAAAATATGTTTCGGGTTACATGTTATGGGGTTTTTCGTCTGATGCTTACCTTCTTTTCAAATTTTGCTGATGTTTTCAAATTTTCTACCTCTCCTTTCGTAGTTTCTTTGCGATTTTTCAAAAGGGTGCCCCCTAGTTCGGTTTGTCCGTCCTATATTATGTCGTATGTTACTCCTTTTCTAACTGTTTTGTTTTGTTTTGTTTTACTACTGTTTATCGTACCGCGGGTTTACGCATAATTTCTTACTGCCATCTATGCCCTATATTTTTGCCATCTTTAGTCGGTGCAGCTAAATTTCTATGTGTGCTTTATTTTATGCAGCTTTATATTGGCATTTAATCAGATTCGTGCATATTATGTTTACTCCGGGGGAGGCTTCCCTGGACTGGGTACGTGCATGTCTTCGCTCTTTTCGCGCAATTTCTCATAAATTTTTATAAATTTTCCTCCGGTGTAGCCTCTCCCGGAGCACTTATATTTCCATATATTCTTCATATACCGCTGGGGTTGAAGTTCTATTTCTTTGTCTAGTTATTCATAGTATATTTTCTACTGTATAGTCGTCTAGTTATTATAGTGTTTAGCTTTGAATTTGTACTTTCGTAGTGTGATGTTTTGAAAAAGAGTTTCCCCTTTGCTATTTCAAAATTTTTGGGTTACTCTCCCTTTTGAGACCTGCGCTCCCGTCGCGGCTGAAGGGTTCTATGTCTTCTGTGTTGAGTCTATGTACTCTAATGTTTGTGTGTGGTCCGGCACGTAAGTAGCTTTACCCGTGTCTCGAAAACAGACCCCTAAAATTTGGCAAAGCCAGGGGCTCGAGTGAGATACAATTTTAATTCTTTCTGCTTACTAAAACGATGTTTTACCTCTACTAGTACCTAAGTTACGTAGGTTAACCCTCATTTTTATGGCTACTAATTTTGCCTGGAGGCCGCGGCGAGGGCGCGCGTTTCAAAAGAGGGGGTAATCTGTGAACTATTTTCTATTATTTCCTTTGAATTCTATTTGAAATTATCTAAAATGAAGAAAATGAAGTGTTATCTTTAGGAATGATAAATGAAAAATTGTCCTTCTGTGTAGGAACCTCGGTTCCTTAGCTAAGTCGTGTCCGCCATTGAAATTCAGCGCAAATTCAGTCTCACCGAATCTTTCGTACGGAGCGGCGGCTCTTTTCACCTGGTATTCAACATTCAGCGGGGACCTTTTCGTAAGTTCTGTGGTTGAGGGACTTAGTTCCTCTTAAGTTGGGTTTTGGGTCTTTTCCCCTTTTTCCTTTATTTTGTGAAGTACATTTTGTTTTTTTGTGTACTGAATAACTATAGAAATGTTTGCTTCGTTTATACTGTAAATTTATACTTTTTTCTCTATTTTTGTCAATCGTATTTTTGCGTCAGAAACAGTAAACTCACGGTACCGAATTTGGACTGCCGGCGCCTGCTGTAGTTGTTTAGGGAAAATTAGCGAGTTAGGGACGAGTTTACGAGTTTGATATGCGCACACTCACGAACCTAGTAATTCTTCTTTGAGTGTAAATTTATTCGTTTACTGGCAAACAACAAACCTTTACACTTGTTTTGTTTTGTTTTCTTTGAATTGTAACAGTATTTCTTTATGAGCCGAATCTCTGTGATGTGCAATGTGTATTTAAAATTTTGTGTACGTACGTTTTTCTCGTTTATTTAGTTTTTTTTACGAAGCTATAACCTTTGTGTTTAGTAGTTTCTACGAATCTGTATTTTGTTTTGTTAGTCTGCGAACCTTGAATTTAGTTTAGTATAGTCAGTTTTTGAACCTGTGTTTTTGCTATAACTATGCTGTATGTTAACCTCATTTTTTTCGTATTTTTTTACTCGTATCTTATGTCAATTTCATTTGCTCATATTATGTACAGTGCTTTATTTTTGAGGAATCATTACATACTGTCTTATTGTTACTGCCATATATATATTTATGCCATATATTGTCGAAAAACCCAGTGACGTCATCGTCATATGAAAATACAAAAATTTGACCTGATAAACCCTAGCTCAGCTTGGTTAAACATTTAAATTTAATTAATATTTTATCTGAAAGTTCATCTTACCTTTTGTTAACATTCATTAACACACTCGTTTGACTATACATTCCAAAGGAGGGTAACTCCTCTTTCCCATGAGTTACTTTTGGAAAGTCATCTGTATTTTCATATTCAGTTAATTACAAACCCAGTTATTACTACGGTTCTATTTTTAATTCGTGTATTTTTGGCCAAACAAATACTTATGCTTATTTTTGTCATTCTTTGTGCTTTAATTTTTGATTGTTACTAGCACTTCATAGTGTCTGGTATATGCTTAATCACTTGTAATATGTAGTATTTAATCTCTTGTTTTTCTGTGTTTTTCTACACTTGTAGTTAGTTTTGACTAGTTTAGTCTAGAGCTTATGACTTGCAGTCTGCAGTTTGTTGGTTTTGTACTGGTAGCATCATTGCTCTGTACTGTATGTACTTGTTCTTGTCCAGCTCACGTACCAGTTCGCCATTTGTGCAGTGATCCTCTCGGGATTTTCGATGGCGAGCCCTGGGGAGATGTAACGGATCAAGGTGACACACGGTCAACCTTTCCGTTGCTGGCAGTCGTAGCTAGCATAGCTACCCGCTTGGCTTATCATAACGTCATCACCTTGGGCTGGGACACGTTTGCAAGTCACATAGCTCATCCAACGTGTATGCGTCAAATTGGGTGGGTTCCCCCCCTCGTGACTTGGGAGCTACGTGATTGGGGGAAATTTCCACTAGGGGGCGCTCGTGGGAGGGTCCAGCCCAACACTCGTTTCCCCTATTCACTCTTGTATTGTTCTGTCATTGTGAGCGCTTGCTAATTCTACGCTATACTCTCCCCCATTGCTGTATATTACTCCCCTGTAATTTCTCGCCTTGTAGCTCTCCCCCGGAGCTACTGGTACGTTGGCTAACTTCGTCAGTTCCTGTAAACTGTAAGTTAGTGTTTGTTTGTTGTGTGTTTGTTTGAGGGTTCATCCCAGTGTTTTATGTTGTTATTATAATAACTACTTGTTGTTTCGTTCTTATTAAAGTGTAGTTAGTTAGGCTAAGTCTTTCTGAGCTCCTGCTAGGTAGGTAGTTCTATTCTGAGTAAGTGAGAGTGCGAGTCATCACGCCCTTAGAATCGGAATTATATTATCTGGCGAGGCTGTCCCGACCGTCTCCTGTAGTCGGTCAGTTATCCATCTGTGCCACGGTCTCCGCGTCCGCTACGTCTGGGCGTGGTAACGGTGGTAACGGAAAACCTACTAGCCCCGCTACACTGCTAGACAAATTTTAAACCATAGTTGTTACTTGTTAGCACAATTAAAATTTGCATGCAATTAGCAAATTTTATTGAAAAATAGCGCTACTGTAATAAATGAGTACAGACCTATCGAAAAGTTAAATCTAAGTGTCAATGCTTTATGCAGGTAACTGGTAAACTGAAGACCTGTAGTAATGTATCGAATGTAACGTCATAATGCAACATATGTACGATATTGTGTAGCAAAATTAAATTTTGCAACTCAGTTTACGTATAAATCAGTAAATTTGAGCTTGGCCAAAAATAGCGCTACTGTGATAAATGAGTACAGACCTATCGAAAAGTTAAATCTAAGTGTCAACGCTTTATGCACGCCGCGAGGGTTCCAACAGTGCTGACCCCTGCGCAGAGACACGCGCGAGGGTTCCAACAGTGCTGACCCCTGCGCAGAGACACGCTGCTTTGCGCGAGGGTTCCAACAGTGCTGCCCCTGCGCAGAGACACGCTGCTTTGCGCGAGGGTTCCAACAGTGCTGACCCCTGCGCAGAGACACGCTGCTTTGCGCGAGGGTTCCAACAGTGCTGACCCCTGCGCAGAGACACGCTGCTTTGCGCGAGGGTTCCAACAGTGCTGACCCCTGCGCAGGGACACGCTGCTTTGCGCGAGGGTTCCAACAGTGCTGACCCCTGCGCAGAGACACGCTGCTTTGCGCGAGGGTTCCAACAGTGCTGACCCCTGCGCAGAGACACGCTGCTTTGCGCGAGGGTTCCAACAGTGCTGACCCCTGCGCAGAGATACGATGCTTTGCGCGAGGGTTCCAACAGTACTGTCCCCCGCGCAGAGACCTGTTGCTCTGCGCGAGGGTTCCAACAATTCTGACCTCTTCGCAGAGACACGCCGCTCTGCTCGAGGGTTCCAAAAATGCTGAACCCCGCACAGGGTCTTCTGCGCAGCGCTTTGCGCTGCGCGGGGGTCACAAATTTTGCTGCGCACTGCGCGGGGGTTTCGGATTGTGGCCTATACATGTATAGGCCCAGTATAGGCATTGCGCATGTGTGATGCAGCAGGTAACTGGTAAACTGAAGACCTGTAGTAATGTATCGAATGTAACGTCATAATGCAACATATGTACGATATTGTGTAGCAAAATTAAATTTTGCAACTCAGTTTACGTATAAATCAGTAAATTTGAGCTTGGCCAACAGTCGGCTATTGGCCAGCCAACGGATAAACGGCCAATTGGCCAACGACGAATCTGAAGTCCGTTTTTTCTATTCAGCGGGTCTTTTGCGGTTTCCCCTCCCCTGCCCTAACTTTTGATTTTTTTGACCAATAAATAATAACTTTGAAATTTTGTATGGTTGCATACTGGATGTTGATGATTTCAAAAATCATGTATAAGCTTAAATAAGCTAAAGTTGCAAGCTTAAGATGTAAGCTTATCCGGAGCCAACGAAAAGCTTAATCGAAAAACGGATTTCAGATTCTTGCTCAGCGCCCCAGAAAACTCCTGTTTGCAAGTTTTCAGCAAAATCAGGAAAAAGTTCTGGATCCCTTGCCAACTAAAATTTTAAAATTTTTTAATTTTAAAATTCTTGCATTTTTGCATGCAACATTTTTGTAATCAGCAGGTGCGAAAATCTAACCCTACCAAATTTCAACTCAATCCGTCAAATTGTGGTTCTTCGGATTTTTGATTCCGCTGTGGGGGGGAGGGGACAATAGGAAAAAGCCGCGCTGAGCACGAATCCGTTTTCGATTCAGCTTTTCGTTAGCTCAGGGTAAGCGTATACAGGTTAAGCTTACATCTTTAGCTTTTACTGAACTAAAGAAAAGCAGATTCGAAAAACGGACTTCAAATTCGTGTTATGGATCTTTTGCGCTTCCCCCCCAGCCCTAACTTTTGATTTTTTTAACCAATAATTTTGAAATTTGGTGTGGGTGCATAGTGGAGGCTGGTGAATTCAAAAATTAAAAAATTTTAAAAAGCTTACATGTTAAGCTTACAGCTTTAGCTTATACTGAGCATACTGGAGGCTGGTGGATACGGTGCCGTGCATACTGGAGGCTGGTGAATTCAAAAATTCAAAAATTTGAAAATTTTAAAAAGCTTACATAGTTACATGTTAAGTTTACAGCTTTAGCTTATACTGAGCTAACGAAAAGCTGAATCGAAAAACGGATTGCAAATTCGTGCTCAGCGCCCCAGAAAACCCCTGTATGCATGTTTCCAGCAAAACTATTTTCAAAAAATTTTTTTGGTTCCCCTTGGTCCCCCTTACCAAACAAAAATTTAAAATTTTTTAAAAATTTTTGAATTCACCAGCCTCCAGTAGGTATGCACCCACACCAAATTTCAAAGTTATTGGTCAAAAAAATCGAAACTTAGGGCTGGGGGGGAAAGCGCAAAAGATCCAATACGGTACCCAGAAAACCCAATTATACAAGATTTCAGCAAGACTTTTTGGTTCCCCTTAGAAAACTTCTAAATTTAAAGTTTTTAAATCATTACTAATTAATTAGATATGAATTGGGACACATCCATACAATATTTTAGTTCAATTGGTCAAGTTTTGAGAAAGATCTTGGGGGAGATTGTTTGCTTGATCCAAACTTTGAAATAATACATATTTGATACTTTATATGAACCATTTTTTTCCACGATTTTCTAAAAGCAACATGGGCTTTACAAGAAAAATATCACTATCACTTATCGCTAATACAGAGTTCACAGCCTCCCTTGTGAGTAGGGACTAGTTAGTATGTACTACTTTTACCATCTCTTACCGGCTTATTAGTTAACACTAAACCAAAAAGTTTCAGAAGATATTTTAATAGGGTTCAAGTGGCATTTAGTTTGTGTCTTGCATCTAAGCGCAAAATCATCTTGTTTTCCAGTAGGAAAGGTAGAAATTGAGCGATACTAAACGCTTGTGTAAACAACGTTTCAAGATGATTTGGCAGACACTCTATTGTAGCCCTGGAGACTTCGGTCCTGGTCTACCCTCTAAAAGGACTCCGAATAACAAGGGGGGGTCAGAGCCCTTATTTTGATACATTTAAGAAACGAATGAAACTTGGCAATTTTTATTTAATTTAATTTTGATATGTCAAAGCTGGTCTGGCAAATGAATTTTAGTCATTATTTAGACTTATTCAATAAGTTTAATTCTTGTGTATTAACATATACTGGCACCCTAACCTCAATCGCTTGCGCAGTGGTACACAAATTGTTTTGCAGAAGGTGCCGTTAAAAGGACATAACACAAACCTCTTTAATGATACAGTTTTCAGGGAGGGGGACTTTACATAAGAATTACAAACGGCAGTAAATCAGCATTTTGATACTATATTTTTATATGTACTTAACAAAAGTTTAAAGCAAGCTCCAAATCCGTAACTGTAAATTGCACTTTAAGTTTCAACGTTAAACTCGTCTCTGGCTGGTTCCTTTTATGGTTTGTTTTAAAAATAGGACCTCTCCCATGTTTATTGTTTCTGATTCCTTCTACTAAGACCACTTGAAAATATCTGACGTACCTTTTCAGAATTAATCTTGATTTACGTCATGACTATTAACATTGTTAGTTCGCTAATCTTTGTCCAATAACATAAAACCGCCACAGTTAGAGCAGACTCACAGGTACCCAGTTGTGTGGTCGGTCGGTTTTGTTACAGTTGATGGAAACGTCACTATTGCCTGCCGCGGACCTTCTCCAAGCTTCTACACTTATCAAAGTGTCGTTTCACTTTACAGCCAAGAAGGTTAGGTTAATGTAACAACTATTTTCTTTCCCGATATTTAGTTTTATATTTCCATTCTACTTCTGCGAACTTTGGTAGGCTTTGGCATTGCACGTCATGCTATTAAATTTTACAGTTTACAGAACAGAATCAACGATGTTAGGGTAGGGTTGTTCCGATAAGAAATTGACCGGACCGGGCCGGTCCCGGGCCTAAATCATTAGCCGGGCCGGGCCCGCCTGGCCCTGCCCGGGGCCCAGGGCCCGCTACTATTCCCGGAGCCCAGTCAAAGCCGATCCCGCTCCTTGGCCCGGCTTTAGTTCTCCAGCCCAGGTGAAAGGCCCAGACTCCGAAGCCCGAGCCCTTTGCTAGGCATGGCCCAAATCCCGGGCCACAGCAAGGGATCTTTTCAGGATAACCCCCCCCCCAGGCCCAGATTCCGCAAAACTTGACCAAATGAGCTGAAATGTGGTATGGGTATGTTTTCGACCACGCTGAGTTCAAATATCGCAAAATTTTTCGATTTCGCGAAATTCGATTTTTTCGATTCGTAAGAGGGGACCAAGGGGAACCGAAAATTTTTTTGTCTTCGATTTTGCTGAAAAGTTGTATTCAGGGGTTTTCGAGGTCGCAGAACACGAACCTGAAATCCGTTTTTCGATTCAGCTTTTCGTTAGCTCAGTGTAAGCTAAAGTTTTAAGCTTAAGATGTAAGCCTATACTGAGCTAGCGAAAAGCTGAATCGAAAAACGGACTTCAGATTCGTGTTCTGCGACATCGAAAACCCCTGAATACAACTTTTCAGCAAAATCGAAGACAAAAAATTTTCGGTTCCCCTTGGTCCCCTCTCACGAATCGAAAAAATCGAATTTCGCGAAATCGAAAAATTTTGCGATATTTGAAGTCAGCGTGGTCGAAAACATACCCATACCAAATTTCAGCTCATTTGGTCAAGTTTTGCGGAATCTGGGCCTGGGGGGGGGTTATCCTGAAAAGATCCACAGCAAGTCCTAGACTCGCAAACTGAGCCCGGCAGGCACGATGAGCCTGGCAGGCCCGATGAGCCCGGAAGCCCGGCAGGCCCGGTGGGCCCGGGCCTGGTAGCGGGCCGGGCTTTCAGCCAGAGCCGGGCCGGGCCCAGCCCAAAATTTTCCGGGTCCGGGGATAAAACCGGCCCGGCCCAGAGCCCGGAGCCCGCTACACGGCTCGGGCACAACCCTATGTTTGGGCATGTAAAGAAGATCCCAGTAGATTTTCGAATCTCAACCATTCGAGCGAAAAAAATTCAAATTCAACTAAGTTCAAATGTAGCAAAACTTCTCGATTAGGAAGGGAAAACAGCAAACATGTACTGTCCTCGATTGAGCTGAAAATTAGATTTGTTTCCGGAACGTAGAACACGAATCTGAAACACTTTTAGTTAGGTTTAACATAAGCTAAAGTCTCAAGATTAAGGTTATGTAAGCTGAGTTTATACTAAAGCTGATGATCATTACTCAGCTATTAAAAAGCCCACGAGCAACTGTCTTCAGATTCGTGTTGTGCGCCTTAGAAAATTTCCATACGCTACTTTCAGCAAAACTTAAAGGCACATGATTTTTTGCTTCGCCATGGTCATTCTTGCGAAATGCTACTCAAGTTTTGCTAATTTAGATTTTGCGCTATTTGCACTAAGCGTTGCCATAATCATACTGGTGCCAAATTTTATCTCGTTTGGCCAACTTTAAACATTTTAAGCTCGGAGTATTAGAAGGTAATATTCTGAACAAGAGACTTTATTAGTAAGCTATGTATTTCTCTTCACTTTTCAGACGTTACCTACTGTTATTCGAAAATTCAGCTTAATTTTGCCAGATATATATAGCGTGCGTGCGAATGCCAATGTGCTAGTGAGCTGCCTATAGAAACGAAGGTTAAATTTTCTCTCTTATAGTTAATTTCTTGTCGGCCATTATCTCCGTTAGAGGGCGCTGTTTAGTATTTGCAATGCAGCATGGTTTGACGTCTGGAAAGCTAACGAATGAATCAAATTTTTCATTTGAAGTATTTCGCCCTGCCTTCGATGTTGCTGCATTTATTCTGAAAGTATTCTGCTAGTAATTCTTTTCTGGTATTTACATCGCTTATTTTGGGATCTATATTATAGTCACATTTTCTCCAGAGAATTTTCCTTTGGTTTCTTTTCGTTTTCTCCAAAAAGTCTTCTCGTTTCCAAGCTGGGTGTTCTGGTTGAACTAAAATCTTAGCTCTGAGCTTGGAAAAAGTTTTCCTGTTCATTTTTCAAAACCCCTTGAGAGTTGTGGAGAAGCCGACTTCTACTTCTTTATTAACTTCAATTCTGTCTGCCAAAAATGTTGTCAAAAGCATTTTTAAGGTCTCCAAATTGTTGGAAAAGGAGGTCTAATTTTTTCGCAAGTACTTGATGTTACATTAAGACCGTTTTAAGTATTTTCCAGTAATTTCGTATAACAATTTTGGTGATCACGAAATGGCAAGTGTGAAAATTTTAGAATTGCTTGCAACGAACTGAAACTTTTGCTGTACGAGTCTTTCCCGCTGTGATCAAAAATGCCATGAAATTCGTTCGCCATTTTATGCCTTTATTTTTACTAGAAAATAGTTTGCCAGATATTTATTATTTTACACTTCACAAGATTCATTGTAAGACATTTTTATTACATATTTGCTTACTTTTTTAAACAAAATTCTAAAGTCTTGCTTCAAATAATTGGATTACGTACGTGGTCTTCAACTATTTTCCTGCCATTTATTGCAGGTGATTGTTCTGTTTTTAGATGATGTAAATTTCAGCTTGCTATTCCTGTGACTAAAGTTCTCTTCTACATGCATTACATTCCTTTGTTTTGTTTGATTATATTCGTCCAAATTTTCCCAATTTTAAAGTGTAAAAAACAAATTGCTTCAATCAAGAAATGTTCGATCTTTTCAGGAAAGCCTCTCAGACCCAGATTACGCAAGACTTGACTGAATGGGCAAAATTTGGTATGAGTATGACCGCGTTGAGTTGAATGAAATACTGCAAATAAATCAGTTTCATTTTCGATTCGCGAGAGGGTGGTGTCTTTAATCATTCGGTTTCAACTGGTCCATCGCTGCGAAATCGCAAAACATCTGATTGCGCGAAATGAAATTGTTTGCTATATGATTGAAAACATACCGTTGTTATCAAATTATAGCCCATGTGGTTCAGCTTTACGGATTCCGGCTCTGGGGGTGCTTTCATGAAAAAACCGATTACTGTTATGGAATTCTATTATCTTTAATATTTTGGAGACACAAGCGAAGACCGTGGGAAGCCGAAAAAGATTTCTTCTTTTTTAATGAGAGGATGTTACAGGCTTGTAGTTTTAGCTTACATATGTATGCTTTAGTTATACTGAATTAACGAAATGCTGATTCGCAGAATTAGGTTTCCGATATGCATTCGCGTACACGAAATCCCATCCTTTCAGCGAAATCAGACAAAAACGTAACGTAATTACTTTTTGCGACATTTAAGGCAGGAGGTTTTATAAAATCCGTCATGTTGACTTCGAGAATGTGAATTTAGCTTTTGATGTAGCAAATTTATATAGATTTTTAACCTAATCTCAACTGGTTTTCAGTTGATTCTCTACACTAATAGTCATTAATAGATTTAGTTCTTCGCCATATTTGTTCATGCATTTTCATTTTTCACCGACAATTTATTATATTATAGGTTTCAACCAATTAACATTAATACTAACCCAAAGCCACTGACATTATTCCTGTAGCTAATTTATTGCCTCTCGACTTTTTTATGGTATGCCCCCTCTGGCTGCTCATAGAGGGTCTCCACCCGACAGTATGGCCGACTACAAAAATAATGACGAAATGAAATCAGGAGCTCGACCGGTGAAATGTGTCCTAATCGGTGACGGTGCCATTGGGAAGACAAGCTTGATTGTCAGCTACACCACAAACGGATATCCACAGGAATATGTGCCCACAGCATTCGACAACTATTCTGGTAATATTCCATGCTAGATAGCGTACTTTCCTTGTAGTTTGTTGTTTTTTGTTGTAATTTTTCTCAGGTGAACTTTCTTGACATGACCCACATTTACAGCGTATATCATCTGATTCCTTTATTAAGAAGAGGAAAAGTAACCACACTAACTCTGTCCATCTCAACGTGAATTTTTTCAAAAGAGGTTTACAAGAGGTTTGAAGCGCTGTGAGTACATACCTGGGATCTTGTCTCGATTACCCCCCTCCGCTCAAAATCCGTAAAAGTTGACCGAATTACATAAAATTTGGTATCGGTATATTTTCGACCAAGCTGAGTGTAAATATCGCAACATTTTTTGAGCACGAAAATAGGTTATTTCGCAAGTTATAGCCATTTTCGTAAATGATTGAAGCCGTATGAGTCAAAAATACCCGAAAGGAAACCAGCACCTTAAATAAATAAAATGAGAAAACAAACATGGAATTCAACTAAGTTGAAAATTTCATAATTTCCCAGAAAGAAAGTGACACGGGATTCAGTGAAATCCCAAGTCTTTCCCATTATCACCCCCACCAGTGATGGAACCGGGTCACTTAGGCTTGACCCGGTGACCCGGTGACCCGGTAAAGCCCTGACCCGGTGACCCGGTGACCCGGTGACACGGTTTTCCAGAAAATTCCAAAATCTGCAAAAAAAGTTTTGATTTTGCCTAAATGTTTGGCTTCCGTGTTCCGTCACCACCCCCAAAAGAATAACATACATATGTTTGCTGTAGGTTTTTTAAAATGCATATGGTGGTACTGTGGTAGCTGTAGCATTTTCGACATTTGTGCAGATTTTAATTGCAACAGCAATTATTTATCCAATAATTTTGCAGGTCTAATATGAGTATTTGTCCATTAACACTGAGTACTTCAAAAATTTGGTTTTTCAATATGTATTGCGTTAAATTAAATTAAATTCTTCACTTACTTTCAACTTTTACTTTGGTTTCGAAAGTATTAATCTGCAAAGCATATTTTACTGAATAGAGTTATGCAATAATCGGTGATAATTCCGTATACGCACACTTGCTCTGAGATTTGAGTGCACTCAATGCATCTAATTCCGTAGACGCACACTAGACTTTAAGTTAGAGTTTAAACTGGGGCCCGTTGCATAAAAATGATAAGTAATAAGTTAATAAGTTCATAAGTTCATAAGTTAATATGTCATATACAATAAGTAGAGGTGTTGCATAAAATTTTATTGTAATAAGCGATTATTTCATAAGCAATTCTGAATTATAATAAGTGAAAAGTCATAAGTTCCACTGAAAATACTGGCTACTTATTACAATATGTTTCAGCTCTATGAAGAGCAATGCAGTTAGTTTCGGAGCAGTAAAATGGAAAAGTTTCACAAACAAAAACTTTAGGACTAAAAATTGTGGTTATTAATGTAATTGTGTAAATTGTGTAGGCAATGTAATGACGGATCATTGACTTTTTCGGTTTCGCAATTTGCAGAATTTTTTACGCAGTAACGGAACGTGGAATTTCCTTCGTTGATGTTACACTATAGCTAACAATTCCGTCTTGGCACTTCAAATACAATTTTACGCGACTAATTAAGCAGAATAAACCGTAAATCTTGAAAGGAGATCACTTTGGGCATTTCTACCGATATTGCAACCTTTCAGAAAAGTCTAAATTTCAGTTTTCTGCACATTTCTTGTTATAAAACTAATACAATAAAACTTGGAATTTTATTGCAAATTCGCTTATTTTAATAAGCGCTTTCTCATAAGTTAATAGTTATCGCAAAGTTTTATGCAACGCTCGCTTATGAAATTTACTTATTTTAATTCAAAAATCGCTTATTTTAATAAGTCGCTTATGACTTATTAGATTATGACTTTTATGCAACGCAAATTCGCTAATTGTATATGACTTATTGGACTTATTAACTTATTGTAATTTTTATGCAACGGGCCCCTGGTCAGAGTGACCTTTTGCAAAAGGCATCTAATTCTGTAGACGCACACCTGTTGAATAGAAACAGTAATGAGGGAAAATTTTGTTATGAAGTTAATGAAATACAGTAGGAAAGTGGTTTTTGTAATGTTACACCGCATGAAACAAGCAACATAAGTGCTTTTCAAACAACGAACAGGCAAGCAATAAGCAGCAAAAAATTGTCAGCAAACAACAAATTAGAAACAAAATTTTATACGAACATTTCATATGGCCATTAAACTTAAAATTAATCTTAAAATTAAAAAAAGTTAGAAAATTCTGCTTCTAATTTGTTGTTTGCTGACAAGCAATAAGTAGCAAGAAACTTGTCACCAAACAACAAATTAGAAGCAGAATTTTCTAACTTTTTTTAATTTTAAGATTAATTTTAAGTTTAATAAGTTTTTGCTGACAATTTTTTGCTGCTTATTGCTTGCCTGTTCGTTGTTTGAAAAGCACTATTATGTTGTTTGTTTGATAGGGTGTAACTATATATACTAAAATCACTTTCCTACTTTATTTCATTAACTTCATTTCCAAAAAACAAAATTTTCCCAAATTATTGTTACTGTTCAACAGGTGTGCGTCTACGGAATTAGATGCCTTCTGCAAAAGGTCACTCTTACCAGTTTAAACTCTAACTTAAAGTCTAGTGTGCGTCTACGGAATTAGATGCATTGAGTGCACTCAAGTCTCAGTGCAACTGTGCGTATACGGAATTATCACCCAATAATCATTAAACTTGTAAAGCTAAAGCAAAAAAGCTAGACAATAATTTGCTAGAGACAGATAGATTCAAATAAAATCAAGCCGCGAAAATGCTCAAGACTAAAATATAAAAAAATCCAATTAATATTGGACATTGAACAAAAATTTAAGCTAAAATTTTAGCTTGGTAAGTCAAAAATTTCAAAAATTTGAGGTAAATTCAGAAAACCGGGTCAAGACCGGGTCGAAGCTCTTGACCCGGTGACCCGGTGACCCGGTCCAAAAAGTGACCCGAACTGACCCGGTGACCCGGTTCCATCTCTGACCCCCACAGCTCCGAAAAACTATCGAAGAAGCACAGTTTGACTGATTGAGTTGAAATTTGGTAGGGGTAGGTTTTCGGACCTGCTGATTTCAAGACTGTAAACATTTTAAAATTTTTAAAAAATTTTTTAAAAAAATTTAGTTTAGTAAGGGGGACCAAGGGGAACCGAAAAATTTTTTGAAAAAGATTTTGCTGAAAACTTGCTTACAGGGGTTTTCAGGGATGCTGATCACTAATCTGAAGTCGGTTTCTCGATTCAGCTTTTCGTTAGCCCAGGATAAGCTTACATCTTAAGCTTACAACTTTAGCTTATATTAAGCTAACGGAATGCTGAATCGAAAAACGGATTTCAGATTCGTGATCAGCGCGCCAGAAAACCTCTGTAAGCAAGTTTTCAGCAAATTTTCTTAAAAAAATTTTCGGTTCCCCTTGGTCCCCATTACTAAACCAAAATTTTAAAATTCTTAAAAAATTTTTTTAAAATTTAAAAATGTTTGCATTTTTGAAATCAGAGGGGAGAAGTTTTGAAATAAAAATAAAATAAATTCGTTTATCAAGGGTGCACCATTTTTTTTAATATTTCTATGTATTTTTCTTCCCAGGTCCGTTTAAAACCTACCTTTACCAAAAAGAAAAAAAATTTCAACTCACTCAGTCAAATTGTATTTCTTCGGTACTTCTTCGGAGCTGTGGGTGAGGAGGGGATAATGGGAAAGATCCCTCGATCTTTCAAGGAAACTGTGACAGGTTTTAACATGAGTTTCACAATCCCCCTGAAAATGTTAGGGATTCTGTGAAATCCCTGAAATTTTCAGGGATTTCGCTAAATCCCTGGATTCACAATATCACGTTGACATATACGTAAATGAGTTGTCTGAAAAATGGGTTGGAATTTTTAAATGTGTATGTACATCCAACAGAATATGATAGAGTGTTATAGGTTCCATACTGTACATAGTGCATATTAATTAATTTTTATGCAGATTCTAATTGAGCATCTCCTCGAGCTATTCTCAGGAAACGGCGACAAGAATTACAGTCAAAACGTTTTCTCATTTTATTCTCAGCCTTGACATTTTGAAAGTAGATTAACAAATTGAGTTCCTGCGTCTAAATAATTCAAGGTAATTTTATTCATTAAATTTAAAATCTCTAAAAGTGGACAAAAGGTCTTTTGTAGTGTCAAGTCAGTCGTCGAAGATTGTGCTGTGTTCAACAGAAGTCAACAGCTTATTTACACAACAATAGATCCTATTTGGATTTTTGAAAACTAACATATAAAGTGTGAATTCAGTAACACTAATTTATGTGGCGAAACAACAAAAATTCAAAACCAATCGAAGGTTCGCTCTTAAATTTGCGGGATCTCTTGCATTTTGCTCTCCAACCGTTACTAGGTATTTGTTTCTGATAAATAATTTTAAAATTTCGTATAGGTGCATCGGAATCTGATGAACTTAAAAATTGCTATGAAAAGTTTAGTTTTTTAAATTTTGTAACATTTTGTAAATGGTTGTATTCAGAAAATTATCATTGTAACCGAGTTTGCAAGGCATTTCTTGGGTCACTGGAAGCTGCAATTTGTTTTTCGATTAGCTCAACAGTATAATATTATATTATTTATATTATATATATATATATATATATATATATATACTTAGATAGTTTATATATATATATATATATATATATATATATATATATATATATATGTATATATATATATATATGTATATATATATATATATATATATATATGTATATATGTATATATATTATTTATGTATTTAAATATATACGTATATATATAAACATTTCAGTCAGGGACGATAACATACAACAAAAACCGTAAACATTGGTCAATAAACTCAAAAGCTATGACTCGGGAGACGAAAGTACAATTTTTCTCCTCTAAATTTTTTTGTCACGAGCCCATTTCGATATTGCATCATTTCGTTAATTCTGCCCCTCAGCTCATGCAACTTAATTATTGAGGCTTTTAGATTACATAGATTTCAGTAAACTAAATTTAACTCTATTTTATCTTTCAAGCTGTCGTCTGTCTCTACAACATGAATAATGTTGCTTATTGGATTAAACTGCTGCCTGACTAAAAGCTGAAGTGGAAGTAGTCTATGCATTGGCTGTTGACACTGACCTAAGCATGGGGAAAGGAAAGAGGGCAATTTGATAGGAGGATACCTGATGACAAAGAGACCGCCAATTTCAAAGCTTCCCATCCCATGCTGTTTACCTAGACAATAACGAGTAAATAATCACTCACCCTTCCGTCTGGAGCTGTGTGTACTGATAGATAGCTAAAATTGGGGTACATTAGCAGAAAGAAAAACCTAAAACTAACCACAGGAAACTAGAACCACAGGAATAGAAAGCGCATACATTTCAACGATGCGATATTTCTAAAGTTAAAGATGCCAATGGAATCATATCACTTTTATCTCACTGATCCAGAGTTGAACCGGGTCTGCCGACTACGAGTATAGTAACATTTTCCTGATTACTTTACAGCTGCCCACGTGCAGGTTATTTGGCATTTGAAAAGGAAGTAACTTCATATATATAATCAAATTAAACCACTGTTCAGTTTAATCACACCTACTATTTCTGTGCTGTATATTTTATGGATGTTGCTTTGTAGTCATCCACTTTCGTAATACTGGTACATACAATAACAAAGTGCATACTACACATATAATAAGAAATTCCCAGTGAATGTTGAGCAGAGGTTGCTAATATCCTAGATTTTTTACTCTAGAAAATTTATTGTCACCATGATGACTTCATTCACATACTAATAGTGAGGAAATGTAGGTGGCACGTGTAGGTGCATTTGACTCAAGAAAGAGCATATATCTTTCTAATGGTTGTTTGTGGCCTGTCTGTGAATATTTGAATGAATACTAGAAGTTACCTACGTACCTACTCTTTGTGCTTTTACTTAAGCAGCTGGTCAACATGTGGCAACTAAACTAAACCCATTTAGTTTCACGATAATGGATAATTAATTGACCGGCTAGGTATATGGGATATATGAATGAACATATGCCTGACCTTTTGTCAACGGGAAGAAATTGTTTAATTCAAAATACATATTGCTACTATACAAGCTTCATTGATCAAGCTGAAATCTTGTAGATACATACGTTGTATTAATTAAGCATGCAGATGTAACAGCAATGCTGCAAAATAACATTACAAACAATGAAAGTAATCAACGATTAAAGTACGTAAACACAACCAACTGTTAACCTATATATATACTATTTCAGTTTTAATTAGGTCTTTATGATTTTTTCAATTACGCTTTTAAATTTTAGACAACCACTGAGCGTGGCCGAAAACATTTTTACTCTAAATTCTTGTTATGTTGATCAACGTTATGATTGTTATGTTTCACAGAGAAGAAATAATCTATTCCGCAACTGCATCCCCTCCCAAGACCAACTTTGGATGGATAGTTAGTTATTGAATAGATTTTACAGGACATTGATTATTTTATCTTTTGGTATAAATTTCGTTGCCATCATTGAATCTGTTTGTTTCAGTTTTGGTTCGTGTCGATGGTCAACCAGTCAACGTACAGCTCTGTGATACTGCAGGACAGGTATGCAATCATTTCATAGCTGATATATTAGTAATAACTAATAACTGGTTAGTAACTGTTTCGCAACTGAATAGCAATTACGTACCTATTAGTTATATATTAGGAAAGTTATTATGTGAACTAGCGAAAATTTTGTTGCATCCGCTTTACTCGTTGATAACTTGGTGCTAGCAAAACAGAATATTAATTGGTGTAAGCAAGCCTACAGTCATGTAGTCATTTTTAATCAGAAAATAGTTACATAACAACCAGAACGTGTTTGCTCATTGCTGTCTAGTGCCTACCGATACGGGGCAAAGTTAAAGTTGTTTCAGCATAGGGCACCTTCCTAGGTAGTGTTGCGAAAGTCGGTAAATTACTTCTGAGTGGATTCTTATTTATTTCTTACATTTTATGGAAACTTGTTCTGCAATATTGAAGCATTGCTACTATAGTGCTCAACACAATTTTACGTATCAGTAGTATTAGATAACAGGTTACACTTGTCAACTTTAAACTTCACACTCATTTAATATTCGAATGACGAAAACGACATTTAATTTGGAACGATACTTTCACATGCCAAAATTATAAAGTTTTGACTTTAAAGGGCGTTATTCTACAATATTAACATCTGGTGACAAACTAAGTTGCTTGTCTGTAAGTTGTTGAACACTAATAATTTTACAAAACTTGCTAGCCACGACAATGAAAACAAAATACCTAGCAGCTAAAGGGCAAAGTGGATATATAGCATGGTTTGGTCGGTCAGCGGTCATACTCGCAAATTATTTGGTTTATATATACATAAAGTGTTTGCTCTGCCTTCTAGTGGCTGTATGTTAGTGTTGTTGACCGCCCGGTTTTCCGGGTCTGGGTAAAACCCGGCTCCGGCCCCGGCCCCGGCCCCGGCGCACATGGGTAAAACCCGGCCCCGGCCCCAGTCCGGCGCACACAGAGTTTAATAAGTGGGTAAAACCCGGCGCACTAGCCCGGCGCACTTTGTAGTGTAAATTCTTATGCAGTATAACAGAGATGTATGTGTAATTACGCATATGTGTAAAGATTTAAGGCCTAGTTTATGAGCTGAGTTTTATACTTTACAGTGTGTTACGCAACCTTTTCTAGCCATTTTGTATTAATTCATGGTTTGTACTTACTTATGAAAATAAATTATTTTGAAATGATAAGAAGTATATTTTGTAAGAATTAAAAAGCTTAAAATTATTTAATATTATTAATTCCTAAGACATTCCTAATGTTTAAAAATTTTAAGTTTTACGTTTTCCAAAGGGGACATCAAAGAGAACCGGAAAATTTTGGTATGTCTTATACCCCATAGTAAACTTTACAAGATAACAATTTTTGAATTTTAAAACTTAAATTTAAATTTATCGCATTTTCTTTATTTGGTGTTACTATATATGTCAGCAAAATTTCTTCAATGCTTTTTAATTAGGTATTGTTTCAAAATATTGTTTCAAATTGTTTTAAAACTTCGTGACGTATCCGTCCTAAGAAAAACTGAAACAACTTCAAGAGCAAATTCTGAAAGTGGACCTGGCTCATTTTTACTGGGGGGGCCCACTCGGCAATTCCCCCCCCCCATTCGAGGTTCCCCCCCCCCCCAATAAAAGCCCCCCCATACCTAAATTTTGACCTCCCCCCCATAACCCAAAAAATTGCCAGATTTCACCATTTTTACCCTAAATTTTCAAAAATTTTTCCGGCTTCGCCGGAATTTTAACGAAATTTTCGCTATTTTAGCGTAAAAAACACCTAAAATTAGTTATTTTTTAGCGATTTTTGGCAATTTTTACACAAAAAAACGTAAAAATTTGCAAAATTTTTTCCAAAAATATGCCCCCCCCCCCACTTTTGGTGAGTCCCCCCATCGATGGGGGGGCAACTTTGAGCCCCCCCATATCGCCCCCCCATAAATTTTGGCCTAAAAATAAGCCAGAAATGGATACTGTATTTTAGGCGTAAGTAGGAATCCGAGTTTTGCGTCAACATTCTTTAGGCGTAAGTAGGAATGTGAGTTTTGACAAAAAGAATTAGGCGTAAGTAGGAATTGGAGTTTTGAAAACGATTAGGCGTAAGTAGGATTAGGATAGGCGTAAGTAGGAGTAAGCGATTATATGTACTGTTTGCATTATCGTAAGACAAGTTATACGCAAATACAATGCATTCTGTATTGCATGCATGTATACTCACGTGTTTAGTTGCGCCGGGTTTTCGAAACATTGGGGCCGGGTTTTACCCTGCGCCGGGGCCGGGGCCGTGTTTTACCCACCTAAAACAAACGCTTGCGCCGGGGCCGGGGCCGTGTTTTACCCAGGTGCGCCGGGGCCGGAGCCGGGGCCCGGTTTTACCCACACCCGGTTTTCCGGCTCGGCAGGTCAGCAACCGGCCAGGCGGTTTGACATCGGCCTGCCAACAACACTACTGTACGCTATACAAAAGCAGAATTTTGTTTAATTTACTTCAAAATTAGAGCTTTAAGAACCGTTTTGTCAGTTAGCATACATATGTTATGTATGTAGGAGTCTAAGTAACCTATACCAAGAGTACATATAGTTAGCAGTATATATACAAAAATTGAAGCATTTAACTTGAATGTATTTTTGCACTTTTGCACTGCAAAAAATTTCAATGTAAATGTAGAGTCCTCAAAAGTTTGCACTTCTTGAGTAGGAGAGCGGCGTGTTGCTAATTATTCGGCTTGGGCTTTCCTCCTCGTTCAAAACTTGACAAGTTTCTTTGTTGTTCCTTTTTCTCTCTGACTGCGACTTAATTTCTGGAAACTGTGAAAAGTAGCCGAAGACATGGAATTCTAAAGAAAACAAAAATTAAGAGTTACGCAAACGTGTGAAGGCGTAAAAGACTTCACAAAACAAGAGAAGGAAAGTCAGAAACTGCTGCGGGGAAATGTTACAGTTTAGAAATTACTGCGAACTAGTGTTAGCTAACTTAATTGATAGATATGCTTAAATGCAAGTATGTAACAGCATATATATATATATATATATATATATATATATATATATATATATATGCATAGTACATATTTGCATTCTTGCAGTTTTTGTCCAATATGCTGTTTAGCTGTCAGCACAGCATAATATTCTTTAACAGCAAGTGAGCATAGCTGAACAAGAGGTCAAATTCCACTGACCCTTTATATTGAGTATATCTCTATATTAAGCGTACGTTTGAAAGCGAGTTTGTATCGGTTTTGCTGAAAATTTTAGTCGTAAAATCTATTTTGGGCAATTTTTTACCCCTTGCAGTATATTTAAATATATTCTATAATTGAAAATGAAATATTTTAGGCTAATGCATACTAGAATATTAAAAACCAGTAAATTGGCCCCACCCCACGAAAAAAAGATAACGTATGTTTATTATGTAATATCGTTGTGTTTACTACGTAACATTCCATTTCAAAGTTCTGCTTCACATTAAGCTCTTGTGTGGGGGGTTAGGTTGCATAATAAAATCTGGTCGTCATTTTCTAGGCTATGAAATAAGCACACTTTATGGTTGGGACAGGGTAAATAAAAATACCTTTATGCAAAGATGACGGATAAAAGCCTAACATTTAATGCCCTAGGGTTGATGTAGATCGGGCCAAGCTGAAAAATTAAAGGGGTGGGCTAGAGGGCTGTCTATAGAATCTGACTTATTTCAGACAAATGAATAATAATAATAATAATAATAATAATAATAATAATAACATTTTATAACACACCAGTGCTTGTATAGAATATAAGTATAGGATACATAATTGCAAGAAATTGTTAATTCAATATTTTTATTTATTTAATCGGACCAGGCCGGACCCAGTCCAGCAGTAATGTCTGCGGCAAACTTCATATAATTTTACATTTTTAATGTTAACTCAATTCTTGTTCTAATTTCTGATGATAATGAGTGTAATGATTAATAACTTGAGTGAGGATCATCGCAACTAAAACTTCTTTTAGGTTTTCACATGAACACCTTGCGCAACGTAGGAAATTAAGACATTGGTAAATTCCTACTTCTCACGCCATATAAAATAAAGGGCCGTCAGTTTTATTATATATTAATCTAATCATGACTATTTCAGAAGTATGTAGAAAGGTCATAGGGCATGTCGTGGGAAAGGGCAGATGAAAAATTGTTTCGACATTTTTGTGAAAACTCACACACATTCGGTTTGAATACATTATAACATGTTTGGAACTTCCTTTCCTATTATGAACTTTGGCATTTCGGAACTATGTATATAAATAAACGTACAAGTATAGGTTGTAGCACGGGCCAGCGTGCACTTAGTAATTCAAGGCACGGATACTTGTGAAACTCCGAGTGCAGGGCACGAGTGCACGAGTTCCCTGTGCGAGGGTTTCACAAGTATTTGGGCGTAATTAATGAGTGCACAATGTTGCGTGCTACAACAAATTTGTGATATGGTTTAGTGTTAATTTGAATGCGTTTAAGTACAAGAAATCTGAAACTATCCCTAGCGTGTCGTCAGAGTTTTTTCATCGAACAGTAACATTTCGGCATTGTAGGCAGACAGTACACAGAGTGTTCCTCGGCCTGGGTCATGTGTTTGTCCGCGTGGTAAAACGCATTTCATTTACTGTCACTTCAGTTTGGATACAAACTCCTTCTAGCTTGGCATATTTGTAGCCTCGATAGCTCAGTTGGGAGAGCATCGGTTCGTTAAACCGGAAGTCGTGGGTTCGAATCTCACTCGAAGGCAGAATTTTTGGGTCTCAGGTGCTGAAGTGATTATTTCATTTCTTACTTTCCAACTCCACAGCGTGCATCTTAGTATATAATTTGTGGGGTGTTGGTAAAACCCAGCCCACCAGCCTCCAGCCCTCATATAGGTAAAATCCAGCCCAGCCCCAAGGGTAAAACACAGCCCCCATTTTCAGCTCCGTTTTCCAGCCCCTGGGCCTGGGTATTACGTTTTTTCTCAGCCAGCAGCATGAAACGGTCCATATAAATTCTATTAACATGGGACAGCAAGCACAGATAAGTCCGGTCGGTACCTTATATGTCCGGTTAGCCAAAATACAAGCTAAAATCTGAAATCTTTGATACTTTTGAAGGCTATTGGCGAACGTTTTAAGTCTCCAATTCGGCTAAACTGTCACAAGCTAGCTATCCGGCCGGTGAAGGCAGTTAGTTGGACCGGCCGGCAGTCTACTGGGTCTGGGCCGGTCGTTCACAGGATCGTGTTGTTTTGATGGTTTTTGTTTGAAGCTAATTGTACAAGTTTTCATAGAGGTATGTGCAAAATTTAATTAGACATTCTACGCTTAAGCAACCGTTTATTTTTGACTTTTAGGTACATTTTAACATATGCCCTATTTCTTTTAAGATTAAACGGATTGGATTTAGATGAATCCACATTAAAGAATCAGAACCTTAAATTAAACGGAACAAAATTTCATCCAGCTAAAATGAGTAAAACGAAAATATTGAATCTCGTTCATTTGTCTAATGCACCAAGCCTAACCTAACTATAACCCCACACTAATGAAACAGCATTTAACTAACCCTTTCTGCCCTTCTACTTCTACCAAGAGGGTCCACTTTTTTTCGTTCTCGATAGAGGGGTCTACCCGTTTTTGTCGGTCAGGGGGAGTCTGCACACCCGTCATTCCCCCCACGTTATTCTACTGCTACTAAAATTAAAACAAACTGATTTTTAATCCGTTTAAAAACTCAGATACTGAAGTTCAACTATAATTGCCTTCACAGTTTAGTCGGACTCGAGCCAATAGCCGTCAAAAGTGTTACATATTTCACATTTTAACTTGCACTTTGGCTAACCAGGGAAGTAAGGTACTGTCGGGACCTCACTTTTCTGTGCTTGCTCTCAAGAGCTGGTCCAGGTTAATGGACTTTACATGGACCCTCACATGCTGCTGGAAGGGAGAAACATTACCCCAGGCGCTGAAAAACAGGGGCTGGAAAACGGCGGCTGGAAAACGTGGGCTGGAAAAGGGGGACTGGAAAACGTGTGCTGGAAAACGGGGCTGGAAAAGGGAGCTGGATTTTACCCTTGGGGCTGGGCCGGGTTTTACCAAATGGGGCTGGAGTTCGGGGCTGGACTTTACCCAAGGGGCTGGAGGCTGGAGGCTGAGTTTTACCCACCGGGGCTGGAGGCTGGGCTGGCTTTTACCCACACCCAATTTGTGTGCACGCACCAGTTTACGTCTTGGCATCTTGCACGGCACACATAAAGAAGTAATTTACCAAACTAGTTTGTGGAATCGGGATAGGTCACGGAAAATTAACACTAAGCCATACCAAAACACAAATACCGTAAGTGAACGTCTCAGCGGATCGGGGTGTAAAATTGAACGGATATTCACGTACAACTATAGGTTTAAGTTTAAAACCTTCTTAACATTTCTAGTATTAAGATATTTAGCTTTAAAAAATGGATAGTAAAGAGTATGTATATAATTTTTCGAACTGAATGCTGTAACGTAGCATTGCTTTACAATCAATCAAAGCTCCGCATTGAGCAGTGTAAAACTTTAAAGCACCCTTTCAGCCACAAGAACCTGTTGTCTCCAGAAATGGATTGAAAACTATTTGAAAGAGTTTGGAACCGAATCTGACAGCCTCCTAAAACTAATTTGCTTGATCTACAACATATTTAGTCATCTATTTTGTCCACTTTAGCCGATTTCGTTCAAAATAAGAATAGCCTAAATGTATTGGTAGCTTCATTGAAATTATCCATAAAATCACGAAGAATGTGACACTTGTTCTTCGAATTTAGTTCTATTCAGGTTTTGTTTACCAGTAGCAGAATTTCGTGTTTTTACAATTTAAGCGTCTAACGTTCTTGTCTCAGTTCAAGTGTTAGCCTTAAATTCTTCTTATTAATGGGAATCTCTCTTTCCTTAATTTGTTCAGTAGCGCCAATTCCTTGCCATCAGCTTATTGAAAAGATTTATGGAATGGTTTTGGAGAAGAAGTAAACAAATAAGCTGAATGAAATATCTATTTATTTTTGATTTTGCTCGCTTCCTCCATTTGCTTGTATAGTGCGATTAAAATACTGCAATATATTTAGTTACAAAAACAAATATAAATTTCAAAGTCTTGGCCCTCCCTTCTTCCACTTTTAAAGATGAGTTTCTTCTGTTAGCCAATAGCTTAGTCACTGGCTAAATTAGGAATATCTCTTATCTGGCTTATTTGGTTTCTTAAACTTTCATAGAAATTTAGACAAACTAAATTTAGGCTTCCATAGTTGCGATGTCCCACAAGGGTTTAAGGACATTGGCCAAATTTTCTCAAATACGTTGACCACAGTCCACAAATGAGGCGCCTTTTCTAGCTAATTTCAAAAATTTATTTAAGTATAATTCCATAAACACGGCTTTATTTGATTCAGTTCATCGGTTCTTAATGAATGTGTGTTGTTATTTCTTTGCCTACGTACTATATAGTTGGTTAGTTGACTGGAAAATATCAACTTTAAACACTACACCTGTAGATAACAACAATGATAGTGATGAAGATTATAATAACAAAATTCGTTCACTCAGCGTTATCCTGAGTGATATGGCTTGTCCTGTTCCTCATCATCAAATCCTTGTGAGCAAAGTGCTCTGCTTATATGGATTTGCCGTAAGGCTGTATATATATTTGATCGTTAAATGATCAATACTGTTGTGGTCCTAGAACCGTGATAGGAGTCAATGTGTGATGTGTTCCGAGACGTAAACCCTGATGAAAGGCTGCCCACTTTTATTACAGATGCAGTCAACATTTAAAATGACACTTCTGTCTTTGGTCTGAGAATCTGAAGTTAAGCACCAGCATGTAAATTTTTATAGGTTTTTTCATTTATTTTCAATCTGAAATTTCGAAGCTCTCTGAACTAGCCGTGAGAAAGCCTAATTGCCAGTTCAAATTAAAATGTACTGATGGTTGCTGCAACACAATTTAGAGCTGAGGTTTTTGCTTTTCTTCCGACAAACGGAGGTCTTGTGTTGTTTAAATTGTTTAAACTGTCTGCTGACCCAAACCGTAGCTATTTACTGTGTACTTTACTTCTATCTTAACGTTGACGTAGCAGTTGTATTCGTGGTCTAGGCAATCTATCTATGCTTGATAATGGCTGTGTGTAGCTTAATCAGCATGCCGAGGTGATGTTTTGAAACAATGTATGTACGTATGTTACTTCCTTATGATTATTGCTAAAGGTTTGACAGTAATTATTAGCATTTAGTTAGGAAATATCAACAACATTTGTATAGCTAGGAAATATATAGCTACAACAGATGATACTTGTCTCCCTAACTGTGCTGTCCAATCGGTTGTCTTTTACCTAATCACGGTGGTAGCTAGCTACATAATGGTGTCAAACAGATAATCGAAATTACAAAAATTTGGAATAGGTACTATTATTATTGTTTCCATTTATCACAAGAGTAACTTAACTTTTTAACTAACTTTAACACGAATAGGTACGTTTGCAGAAGAAATACGTTTCGAATCAAAGTTTATTACGTCGGTTTAATTGCAGCTTGTTCGTTTTGTTTTTGTCGACAGTCCTGGAAATTGTTGCTTCTTTTAAAGACGGAATTGAAGTAGAACAGGTGCTCCAAAACTGTCAATCAGATTATTGTCTTGCAGCTAGTTTTTGTTGTTTGTAGTATTGCCTTTATGTGGCTTTTGGCGCCAAAAATTCCACATCAATACATTGTGTTATCCAAATAGGAAAATGTCACCTTGCTAAGAAGGGGCGTAATTTATAGCTTGCTGCTTTGCAATCACACTTACTGATAACGTAGTGGCAAACTTTGGAATGCAAAAGTTCAACAGTACAGTGCGATGCACACATTGGCACCATTCAGGTTCAATGAATTTTTTATCTTCCCAGGACAGAGATTTACAATTAATTCACCAAAATGCAGATTTCTGACCCTCCCCCCATTTGGCTGTTTGGGAAGTAGAAGTCGTATACAGATAAATACTGCGTCAACGGTTCGTGGCTTATTCAATTAATTTTCACGTAGTCTTGACTGTTATTGTTCTTTAAAGGATTTCTCTTGTTTTAGGACGAATTCTCCTCCATTCGACAACTTTGCTATCCTAACACCAACGTTTTCATCCTTTGCTTCAGCGTGGTCAGTCCGGCTTCCTTCTACAATCTTCGCGATCACTGGATTCCGGAAATCCGCCAGTTTGCACGAAACGCACCCGTCTTGCTGGTTGGGACCCAGTGCGATCTGCGCGCAAATGTGCACGTCTGTGTACAGCTCGCTCAGGCCGGCGAATCGACGGTCGGAGAAGCAGAAGCTTGGGATCTGGCGAGAGAGATCCAAGCCGTTGACTATATCGAGTGCTCTGCCCTGACGCAGCACAATCTGAAACAGGTTTTCGATGCTGCAATTTTGGCAGGACTGAAGACAGTCAATCGGACATCGAAGGTTTGGTTTCAGCAGTACCAGGGTCGGAAATCCTTCCGAAGACTGAAGGAGAAACTCCTGGTACGAAACCAATCCCTGACATCTTCCTTTCGACGGAAGAGTTCAGCCTATCTGCAAACAACGACCTTTGACCCTGTCCCCAGTCCGGGGTCAAGCGCCCGCAGATCCAACAGCGTTAGACCCGTCAGAAAGCCAATGGAACCACATCTGTCCCCTTTGAAGCAATCCCGATTTGCCACAACTCCGAATTCCCCGGCTCGATTTCAGTCTGTTTCCCATCAAGGAAAGCCAAATCCACCCTCTTCCTGTGCTGGACTCTGCCTAGAATTCGGGATTAAGAATCGTGTTGGAGAGAAATCTCCCACTTCACCGCATAAATCGAACATTCAGCCAACCAGATGGCGAAAACTGCTATGTCTTGCTTAGTGTGTATATAATTGTAAATAACTCAGTTTGCCGTTGTGTATTGTGAGTTTTAAGATCGTCATGGTATAAGTTGAAGTCATGTAATTGTACAAATATACAGCATTTAGCCAGAGTTGCTGCAGAAAAAGTTGAATTTAAACTTATTGTGAGGACGCGGACTATTGTCTCATCTTAATTTCTCAAAAAACCATTCGCTCTATCTTTATTCTTTCTTCTTGCAGCTGAACTTTTGTATATATAGAAGACTTTCCTATGTATAAATTTCTGTCAAATTTTGTATTTAATTATGTGTAAAAAGTTTCTCGTCTTGTTTACATTAGAATAAATAACTTTGAGTGTGTTTTCCAGTACTAGTAAAATCATGAATTCTATTCAAATTCTTCCAGACTGAGCCTGTTTGCTTTCGTCGAAGTAGCGTTTCGTGAGTCAGTCAGCTGTAACGATACAGCGTAGCAATGAAAGGGATACTTTCAAACACGTGTGCTTAGTCCTTCCACTGAAACTGCCTATTAAAAAATGACAATCATGGAATGCAGAAAAATGTACCCTTATAAACTTATAACTGTCGGGAACAACAAGCGGCCTCCTATAGAAACGTTCCATCGCTGGATCGGTGCCTTTACTGAAAAATAGCCTTGAGCCTTTTCTTTGTGGATGGACGCATGTAGTCACTGGGATCTTAAGAACCAAGGGGGGGACGTAAGCGGTGTTCAACTTTTCAGTTAAGAAATTTATTTAAAGTGCCCGCAAAAATGATGGACGCTTGATATTGCAGTTCTCTGGAATGACGTTTCGTGCTCTTGCTGAAATTACTTAAAATTAGTTCTTTTGGTGACTTGATTATTCCATGTTAGCAAATATGAAGATATTTAGAAAACGGCCCCGGCCCCGTCCCGGGTGAATAAAACTCGGCCCCGTATATAAAATACGGCCCCGTCACGGCCCCATCAAAAAATCATGTTTTTGACTAATGGGACTAAATATAACCAATTTAGCATCTCCTAATCTATCAAATTAAATTGTTTAAATGAGTTTGAAAAATCGAATTTTGAATTGAAAATATTATCTTTGAACCACCTCTTTTAAGTTTTTGTATCTTGGTGAACCTTCAAATAACAAACTTTACAGCCACTGTCATATTTTAGTGGAAAGAAAGATTCTTTCTTTCTTTCTTTTCTTTCTTTTCTTTCTTTTTCTTTTCTTTCTTTCTTTCTTTCTTTCTTTCTTTCTTTCTTTCTTTCTTTCTTTCCTTAAAGAAAGAAAAGAGGGGGCAAGAGACGAAGTTTCTTTATATTAAGGTCAGTCCAGGCATTTGACTGACATTTGTTTTGGAAACCTTGGGTCTAATACACAGGACTTGCCGAGCATATATGCGTGCGTAGTATAGTGGAAGAATCCAAGCTTATGTCAAAGTCTGTGTTAAAGGTCAAAGGTACATATCAAATATCACAACATTGGCTAGGGTAAATTCTAATTATTGGGCTTTCTTTCTTTCTTTCTTTCTTTCTTTCTTTCTTTCTTTCTTTCTTTCTTTCTTTCTTTCTTTCTTTCTTTCCTTAAAGAAAGAAAAGAGGGGGCAAGAGACGAAGTTTCTTTATATTAAGGTCAGTCCAGGCATTTGACTGACATTTGTTTTGGAAACCTTGGGTCTAATACACAGGACTTGCCGAGCATATATGCGTGCGTAGTATAGTGGAAGAATCCAAGCTTATGTCAAAGTCTGTGTTAAAGGTCAAAGGTACATATCAAATATCACAACATTGGCTAGGGTAAATTCTAATTATTGGGCTTTCTTTCTTTCTTTCTTTCTTTCTTTCTTTCTTTCTTTCTTTTTCTTTTCTTTTCTTTCTTTCTTTCTTTCTTTAAAATTTCTTTTTCTTTGCACTTAAATATGACAGTAGCTGTATGTTATGCAGTTATTAAATGTGTAAATTAAATTAAATTGTGTAAATGTGTTTATGTGTAAATTTATTTTTAATTTTATCTTGCGCTCCGAAAAACTTAAGTAAAACATTTTTGTAAAATTTTAGAATTTACAAATTTTCATCACCTTTAAAATTAACTTATTAACGAAACTACATATGACCAAATGTTGTACATCGTAGAATAGGGCACGGTTAGAGATTTCGAATGATTTAAAAATCAACTGATAATGTTTATCTTAGCAATCAGTAATCAGGGCCGGGGCCGTGTTTTATGTACCGGGCAGGGGCCGGGGCCGTGTTTTATGCACACCCAAACGCACACCTATGCAGAAGTTGCACAACTTTTGATTTCTGACCTGCAGTGGAGAAACCTGACGTTTTCCTGAAATTTCTGTTTCTTTTCTCGATCTTCTTATTAAGTTTCCTTTGTTTTACTCCCAGTGCAAACAAATAACACAAAACACAATAGCCTCTGTCCCATCCCTATTGGTTAAATTAATTGGTGATACTTCAATTCATTTCAACGATGATTCAAAACTGGAAGGTACGAGTTTCCAATATCCATGTTTGAACCACTTTATTAGCTTCGCTGCAACTGTTCTTACCTGGAACATGTGCGAAATACCAACTTAGATCATGAAATCATTATGAAAAAAGTTTCACGTTAGCACCGCGCCACAACCTTTACTGAGCGATGATAGCGAGCGATAATGCAATGAAATCTAGGTAAAAATCTTCAATATAAATTATGTTACATGAGCGCAATCCTGCAGTCACTGGCAGACATGTGCAGGAGGGGAAGTTCTGGGGGGGTGAAGGGCGGCCGAAGGCCGCCGAAAAACCGGATTTTTCCGGTTTTTTACTGGAAAAATCCGGATTCTGGGGGGGTGAGGGACCCCTCTGGGGGGTGAGCTCAGGTCTGGGGAGGGGTGAAACCCCCCCCCCCAAGCGCACGTATGGTCACTGGAGATGGAGAATAATCAGCCTATCAATAAAAATTGGAAAAGGAGCTTGCCGCTTCTATTTTTCAAAGAAAAACTATGCATCTCACAAAAAGTTTCTACTCGAGGACTATCGCTCATGCCGTATCGTGGTACAGTACAGTCTCATTTGCTTTTCAAGGTTTTACTTTTCGTGTAGATCAAATCTGCACCTTCTGCTATTAATTAACATTATTAATCAATTATCATCAATAAGCTGAACCACTGTTTTAAAGCCTTTTGACTAACACTGCATGTTGCAACCGATATTCGATACAAATGTAAGCGGATAGCTTCCAAAATTCAATCTTGCCAAGCCGAGCCGCTTTCAAAATCCTGCCGAGCCGAGTCGACCTTAGTTTCTCGCGAGTCGATCTGAACCGAGACGAGTGGGGAAAAGTAATGAAATGAAGAGGTATTAAAAACCGATGAACTATTCTGTGGCTTCCTGTATACAAAGGGTTCTTACTTTGTAACTGCTGGATATATGAAATATTGCAACGACTGTAGCGCTGATAATGTTTAGGACGAATGCAGGAACATACAGGACTACTTTCTGGCTAAACATAGCCGAGAAAGCCAAAACCCAAAATGCCAGCGTTGTCACAGTCGCCAAGGCCACTCCAGGTACTGCTATCCTAAAGCAGTTTAAGGTGGTGATTCCCTTTGGTCACATAAGGTTTGTACCATTATTACACATTCATTACTTGGAGTTAAGAAGCCATTTTTATAGCAAAATGTAGCGTTGCATTTTCTCTTATTAATGCATGCCATTAATGTTGCTCTTCTAAAATATTTTAACACATTTTAGAAGAGGTATAATTTTCCAGATTTTTTGCAGACTCAAGTAAATTTTTTTGCGAGACATCGGTTATATCAATCGATACCTCCATCAAATAGCTGGGGACGATTTTTATTTATTGTGAAATCGCTTATCGTTATAGAGAAATAAGCTGAAATGTGTGCGTAACCTATATTTTGCCTGCTTTTTCCAAATTTGTAAGGCGATTACTTTAGCTAGAAAGCAGCAATCGGAGCAACTAAAAAATCGTCCCTGGGTATATTTGTGCAGAACACTGCAGCCCTCCAGCTTGCATGGTGAATGCTCCACAATCTTTGGAAAAAATTGGTCGTGTTTTTGCAAAAACTACATTTTTTATGATAGCAGCCTACGTGATAGCTATTGGGACTTGGGAGACGATCTTGCGTCAGGCAATTTGCCCCTTTGAGACCTTCAGATCGAAGCCCTCAGTTTGATTTTACGGCTTGCATAGTTCAAGATATGTTGAATTATTTGATTTTTGCAAAAATGACAAGTTTTCGACGCCAAAACAAGAAAATCGGCTATATCTCACGGTAGAGAAAAGCTACAAAGTTGCTTTCAGCAAAAATGTGAAGCTCAATGAGATCTTTCGAATGAATATAGTCATAATTGTATAGCTGCTGCCAAACTTTCAGAAATTGGGAAAAACCGCCCTGACCGGAAAGCTCAAATTTTTGAATCGGGATTGAGCGGAGGGTGTTAGAACGTTAAAAGAACTTATTTCGGAAAGTTTCGTCAAATTTCATCTTGATTTACGCCGCCAAATAACAATATGTGCCCAAAAGGAATCACCACCTTAAATATCCACCATTAATTTATGTAGCTGTTCGGTACTTTGATTACTAATTTTAACCTCAATGGGGTAGGAACATCATGCAGCAGATAACAGGTTATCCAAGAAGCTGGTCCTAATTTGTGCAAGGATTACTTTAATTAAATAACATTATTTGAGGCCTACATTTTGCGAAGACTTTGTCCGTGCACAAAGTATATATATGGCTATTCGTTCTTCGGTCTTCTCCAGACCTGTTGGACGGAGGTTCTGAACCGTCGACAGAAATAATAGACATTAAGTCATATTCTAGCTAATATTTGACATGACAGCCCGGTCGAAAGCGTGAACTGGCCTGGCCGACCCAATAAAACGTGGTGCTAATTAATAGATTCTTACATTTTAAATAATTTACAGTGCAGAACCGGGTAAAATTTTTCAACTTCAAGTTCTAGCTTCAATTATGACTAAACAATTTCTATTGTAGAATTTTGATTTTTCTGATCTATATATTTAGTTTAAGAGCTTAGTTTCCCCTCAAGCACTTTACCATGTTCTTGCTGGTAAGTAGAAGTCTACAACACACAGTTTAATCTCGAAATTTCTGAAAACTAGGGAACAGGATTTCCTACACATGATTCTGAAGCTGGAAATAGTATATGACTTACGTGCAAGTTACGTATTGAACATTGTTCGTTACAGGTAGTTTTGACAATCTACCAGATTTGAACTTTCTAGCCGAATCAATTAAAGCGACCTCAGCTTCAGTGATAGCCGTTGCTGCCAACAACAGTGTCGGCATGATGATGAACCACATAATATAGCCTCCAATACATAGTTGTAATCGAACTTTGACAAGATTCCCTTGTATGCTGACAGTTTCGCTGAAAAATTAAGTGAATAAATTAAAGCGTAAACCGGTATGCTATTAAAGTGAAACTAATAAAATATATGGAATACTATAGTGGTGACGGTAAATACCATAAGACGATTGAATCTCCAAGCTCAATGTACTGTGGCTGTCCCAGTATGGCGAAATCATTCGCATGTGTTGGGAAGGTCAATTAAATTAACTAATCATCCCGGAAAAATCCGACTAGGCCGGCAGGTATAAAAAACTGATGCTTGAAATTGAGACTAGTTAGCACTCTGTAGTTGGGATCGAAGCTCTATCGCCCTTTCTCTATCTCCGCATAGGACAGGCGTGTCAAATTTTAAGTTGTGATTTACTACGTACATTCCATCTTCTAACAGCCACTGTAAGCTACCAACTGCCGTTGTTATCAAGGCTGGAAGCACTAAAAAAGGAATAACTTTAAATAAAAAGTGGCACTGCTAGTATGTAAGTCTAGCTTGGCCATCTTTTCCTGATCTCTCTCAGTAGGTATTAAATTTTGATCAGTTAGTTTTAGGAAGCAAATAGCGGTTAACTTGAGGTAAGAATTGCTGTGGCGCTGAACTATTTTCAGTCTATTTTAGGAACAGACTGTTCTACTCCAGCCATATATCAGCGATTCAAATGAATTCCGATAGGTTTAAATTAGAGTACTTAATAGGTAAACTAATTTCGCTATCCAGAGATATGGCTCTGTGATCGGGAGTTCTAATGCAAAGCTCGGCGGTACTCCCTGCCCTGGACACTTTTCTTCAATTCTTTCTATTCTGATAAGAATTGTAATCGGGGTGTATTATTGATGTCTTTGAAAAACACCATAAAAATTTAACTCGCAAATTTACGGCAAAACCAGGAGTGTTCTGCGCGATCCGGATGAATGGCCATCCTCGTTCTCAGCTGGGACTGTCGCCCATACCTGGGGGCAGTTTCATAAAAATTGGACTCGCATGCGAGTTCTAGCATGCTAGTACTCGCAAGGCAAGTGCGAGTTACAAAGGAAGTTGTTTCATAAAAAGTTTCAGGGACTCGACAAAAATTAGCTACGGTTCTGCTACTACTAGCGGCACTAGCATTGCTAGTGCGAGTTGCAAGTATGCTAGTATAGGTATTCCCAAAACAAAGGATAATTCTTTAAAAAATCCTATCTTTTCTGCCTATAAACGAAATAATTTGAAATTTTAGGACAGCGCAAAGAAAAGATTTTTCTTCACGTTACAAAATTTCAAAGTAATAGTCTAAAAACACGCGAAAGTTATAGCACTTTTTCTCAAAGTTCTCCAGTCAAAACTCACTAGAGAACTAGACTGCTGCTAGTAGCGGAGTAGCCTCCAGCACCTGAAGTTTTATGAAACAATAACTAGCAAGAAGCAGTTATAGCTACTCGCACTTGGCTACCCACTAAACTCGCAAATCTAAAGTCTGACACAAAAATGTGTGTACAAAATCTGTAAGGCCTCCAGTGAACTCAATATACGTCGTAACCCCATAAAACCATATATTTTCGGAATCCTTGCAGCGAGACAAACATTTTTATAAAATTTAAAATTTTTTAAAATTTCAAAAATTTTAGAATATCGGTTTTTCAGGGAATTTTTTCGGACCGTGCAAGCTATTTAGCTCATTCTTTCAGAAACATTTTCCCGTCCGAAGACGCATCCATTGACACAAGAACGAAAAACATCGGTTGAGAAATAAGCATTTTATTCCAAAATTTCGTTTTTCCATTTCCTTTGATGTTTGCCGCTTTTTGCAACTTTGACTGGTTATTACTCGCGACTCGCTCAACGGAAAAATTTTTCGATTAGGTGTTCAGAACCGCCTAGGCGCCCGCTTTCACCTAATATATGTGGTATATCTCAAATTTTGAAAGTCGATTTCTTGAAAAATACCACTTTTTGACCCAAAATTTCGGCATAGCAATTCTGGCAAAAGTGAGTAAAAATAAGATAATCATAACATTCAAGCTGAGATGAATCCAACGATATAAAGCTTTTGTTGCTACGAATTATATTGCGCCAGCAATGAATTTTTATACAATATCCCTTATTTCAGCTGGTTTTGCTAGTTTACACACTGCTTCAGTCAAATCACGGGGCAACATCAAAGAGAGCCAAAAACCAGCTGAAATAAGGGATATTGTTTAAAAATACATTGCTGCCGCAATATAAATCGTAGCAACAAAAGCTTTATATTGTTGGATTCAGCTCAGCTTGAATTTTATGATTATGTTAGTTTTACTCACTTTTGAAAGAATTGCTATGCCGAAATTTTGGGTCAAAAAGTGGTATTTTTCGAAAAAATCGACTTTCAAAATTTGAAATACCACATATATTCTGAAGTTTTGAAATGAAGCTGAGCTGAATCCAACGATATAAAAGTTTTGTTGCTACCACTTATTGCGTCACCACATATATCAGTTGAAAGCGGGAGCCTAGGCGGTCCTGAAAATCTAATCGAAAAATTTTCCCGTTGAGCGAGTCGCGAGTAATAACCAGTCAAAGTTGCAAAAAGCGGCAAACATCAAAGGAAATGGAAAAACGAAATTTTGGAATAAAATGCTTATTTCTCAACCGATTTTTTTCGTTCTTGTGTCAATCGATGCGTCTTCGGACGGGAAAATTTTTCTGAAAGAATGAGCTAAATAGCTTGCACGGTCCAAAAAAAATTCCCCGAAAAACCGATATTTTAAAATTTTTGAACTTTTAAAAAATTTTAAATTTTACAAAAATGTTTGTCTCGCTGCAAGGATTCCGAAAATATATGGTTTTATGGGGTTACGGCGTATATTGAGTTCGCTGGAGGCCTTACAGATTTTGTACACACATTTTTGTGTCAGACTTTAGTGCGAGCACTCGCCGGATCGGGAAAGTTTTATGAAACAAATTAGCTACTTGACTCGACTACTAGACTCTGCTAGTAGTCGAGTCTAGTGGAGAAATATTTTTATGAAACTGCCCTCTGGTCTTCTACTTTCCACAAGTTAAATCGAAAACATGACAACGCCTCTCCCTCAACCTGCGTACAATGTATAATCTGAATCAGTTAAATGTATGCTGAAACATGCGGTGCAATGCTCAACAATAGAAGCGGGCGGAGACATAAATCTGCTTTTAACACCAAAATAACAGCTACGTAATGTAATATCATACCGATTGCAGCAAGTACTACCATAGATACGCTGAGTGGGTACCTGACTGATCTAACACTTGTCAAAGTAGAGTACACATGAAGTCCCTCAATAGCCAAAGCCACGTATTGTGCCATTAAAGCGCCCAAAACTACAAGACCAGTGACCCCGCAAACCAGCTAAAAAGTCACTTATAAAAATCCGCATTAGTGTTTTAAAATACAATCCAGTTTATGTTGCCAATAGTGTATTGCTCAAACATTGCATCGCAATCATGTCTCGTATGAAGTGTGTACTTGGTTTGAGAATACAAGATTCAAAAGGTTATGCGTGTGCTTGGAGGAAGAACTGGGTACGAATTTACCTCCCCTCCCCAGAGCTGGAGCTCACCACTCCCTCAGAGCTGAAGCGCACTTCCCAGTTTCCCGACGTTTGGTGAAAACACCGCCAAAATAGTTTTCGTTTGCCTTTGACCACCTGTTTACCTCCTCCCCCAATTTCGCCACCTGCTAATCGGCTCACTATTGTTTATTATTACTACTATTGTTAATTTTAGTATGGTCAGTGATAATATTTGTTAATGTCACAAGTTTAGTTTGCTACGAGGCAATTGTAGGTGTGCCTAGTATGTACTATGACCAAGAGAAAAGAGTCCATAAAAGAATAAGAGTATGAAACTCTTACACCAGAGAAAGAAGGCTAGTCTGAATGCATATGTAATACAGTTTACTATTTGGCTTGGGAATAGGAGAACTGCCGAACAAACAAGAAAGTACAACCTTATGGACATCACCTAATTTGCATAAAGTTCAATGTTCATAGCTCACACTAACCCAAGCGTATACTAAACATTGTAAACCTAGAAAACAAGTCTTGCTGAGTTTCGATGCAGGACAGAGTTGCACTCGGGTGTTCTGATGCGTCCGTCTGAGAAAGTGATCAAGATAGTCTGTTAGAATTCACGGTTTGGCACTTCTTAACACACTTACTACTTTTCTTATAACAAAGAAACTACAACGTTGAACAAGAAAGAAATGTTTATTAATACTACACTACGTATACTAGCTAGGCTAACACGGCACTTGTCAGTTTCTATTTGAGGTACGTGTAAATATGAACTTAGGTCCTATTTCTTTAAAGATTAAACGGATTAGATTAAAATAAATCCGCATTAAAGAAACATCATCTCGGATTAAACGGATCGGATTAAAATCTAATCCAGCGAATTCTAAACGTGTTAAACGGATTAGATCTAATCCTGTTTCTTCCCTGCAAATAGGATAAAAATGTTAATCTAATCCTGTTTATTTATTCACACTTCGGATTAGAAAATGGAAGAGTTAATTTTAATCCGACCTGCTTATAATCGCTATTCCTTTAAAAATTAATTTTAATCCGTTTAATCCGTCTCCTGCATTTTCAACTAGTTTGTAGTCCTCGTACAGCAACGCGAATTAAACGGATTAAAAGTTGGTGGATTAAAATTTTTAATCACTGCTTCCTTAATAGCGGATTACACGGATTAAAATTAATTCCTTTAATCCGAAGGCTAAACCGGTTTTAATCCGCTAAATCCGTTTAATCCTACATTAAAGAAAAAGCCATTAACATTTTAATCCGGCTGCTTTCTAATTTATTTAATTCGACCATTTTAATCTTTAAAGAAATAGGCCCTTAGATTTCATAAAAAAACACTGGTATCTAACCTAGCTTAAATTTATTGGTTTTTATTGTAATGACCTCCGATTTTTCGTTGACCTGGCTGAATATGCGGCAGCAGACAATAATTAATTTTCACCATAGGTCGTTTCATGGTCACGTTTAACTTCGATATTTTGATATTAACTGTGAAGAGTTTTGGCCTTACTCTTCACTTCCACCTTAAGCAGAATCCTTTCTAGTTGCTGTGTAAATTTTTATCCCGCCTAAAGGCGGGATAGCTGTTATCGAATCTAGGGCAAAATGAACAGCCTATTCACAACACTAAAACTGTGGCCTATGCTCAGCGTTGCGGCGCGATAAGAATTACGTTTTTGTGTAGAGGGTGCACATTCAAAAATGTATCATGAGCGAATTTCCCTGTGGCATTGTGCAGTGCAGGATGGTGATCAAAGCCGTAATTGTGATGAATACTTTATGCTGTGACTTTTAGAATAAAATCCCCCTGCAGCTTTTCAGCAGTGCACCCCTTTGTTGGATTCAGAAACAGCAGATTTTAGCAACAGTTTGATTCAATATGCAAATTAGTTGGCTGAACTTTAGTCCTTAGTTACTTCAGTATTAAATGCTGTCTGGTGAGCTTTTTCTCAGCTTTTGGTGCCAGCGCCTATGATGGTTCACTGTTTTGTTGCTACTTATTTATTACGTGAAGTCACGTCAGTTGAACGTGTATTTTCATTTTCTACTTCTCTGAAGCAAGTATTGCAAATCATGGTTTCGAGCAAGCAAGCAAAAAGTAAGCGTCTTGTTGCTGCAACAGCAAGTTTAGCTAGCTGCGTCTTCGTTTTTTCGGCACATTGTAACAAAAAAGAGAAGCTGCTTTGCATACATTGTGGAATGACAAGTTTGGATAAGACTGCGAACTTTATGTAGTCTGAGAGCTTTATGTAACGTAAAGTAAATGTTAACTTTATGTGTAAATGTAAATGTGAATCTACACTGTATGTAAACGGCCAGCCTATAGCCTCGGTTTTATTGGCGGAGGATAAGTTTCTGGCTTCGCTGAAGGAGGCTTCGTCCGATTGTTCCGTTTGGCGGAAGCTCAGGTTCTGATCCCGTTTGCGGAAGTTACGGTTGTAGTCGTCCGGCAATGATTTTGTTCTGGTCCGACTAGTGGAGGTTGTGGATGTTGTGTGCTTTACTAAGGTTTCGTTCCGGATCTGCTCCTGCTGTGAATGGTTGGGATCGCCCGGTGACTCCAATCCGGTGGCGTGTGGTGGACTGGCGAATCCTCCGTGGTCCTTTTGTCTGGTAGCCTTAAGCTACCTTTTCCTCATCCTCCGTCTGACTATTGCTGTTGAATCTTTTGTATGATTGCCAGCTTAATAGGCTTTTTAGGAAGTTGGTCTGATATTGGTAGCAGTGGGACTTACCGGTCCCTCCTCTACCATCTCGTTGAACGTTTTCCTCTGTATGCCAGTATAAACTCTGTTTTTGGTTTTGTTACATGGTGTTTGTTTGCTTCTGCTTTATTGTATCAATATTCTTTTGCATCTTGCATTTATTCGTGGTTCGTGATCATTTCCAAGTTTTAATGTTCGGGAAAGCTTTCGTTATCGGAGGTTCCGGAATACTTGTTCCGAAGTTCAGGATATTATTTTTTGTTCAAAACTTTCAGCATATCATCTCTTTTGTGACAGTGTCTCCCCATTGTGGTCATTGTCTCCATATTTCTATATATTTAGTTTTGTATAAGTGAGCCACTAATGTGTTGTCGGCTTTCAAGCAAACAAACGCGAGTACACGACTCTGTTTTAGGGTTTCTTTCTTGTACTAAAAGTTGTTCATATTTTCTACCAGTAAGAAGATTAGCTAAGTTAACTGTAATTTTATTCAAATGACTGTTTGAGAAGGGAATTTCCAAACATGGAAATTTCCCTGTTTGAAATAGTTAAGAAGTGCCGTAATATGTAACATGACAAATGGAAGTAAGAAATTTGCGTAATATGCAAATTAGTTTAGTTAATATTCATGGAAGGAATTTTTCGTCATTTTTGTTTACTTTTCCTTGGATCAAAATTGGATCTCAAAATTGCCTACAACTATGGATATCAAGGTTAGAGGATGGTTGTGGGGTTTTGGGGATAAATTATATATATTATGTACTATTGTGTAATTTGTTTGTATAAAATTATGCAGTCTGAAATAAATACAATTTTGTTAGAATTTTAATTTAATTTTCAAAATCACACACGTAACACGAATTTGCAATCATTTTGCTTTAGCTTAGGTTTCGTATTGTCAAAACTTTCCCAGGCTCAGTCGATTTTAAACCGCTGAACGATAATATAATTTGTTTTTATGTTTTGTATCTGGTAAATTAATCTGGTAAATGACTTTGGATAGTTCATTAAAGTAGACCCTAATCCCATACACTGTACTTGTAGGAACTGCACCTTTACATTGTACCTTTTTCAGTCTGTGTTTTCTTTGTGATTCCTATGTCCTGCTTCTAAAATGGAAGATTCGGGCTCTATTGCTGGCTCAAGAAAATTCGATAGATCTGCATCTGCGGCTAGTGAGCAATTTATGTAAGTACACATGATGCCCCTTTATGTAGTTTAATTGCTTACGAAAGTTTCATGTTACTGCGCTAAGCAGTCATCTCTCCTCCCTTTGTATGTTTACATTCTACCCTGTCAGTTCTAGTTTTAAGTTATACTTCACTGTTTAATGTTCAAGGGTTCATAACTCACCTTCTGCTGACTCCAATGAGTGTAAAAGAAGAATCCGTGCGCCAAGACGAAGCTGCATTCTTCGAGCATGTGAATAAAACCATGATAATTCCGGTTCCTAGCATAACTATTCAAACTTAAAAGGTGCAATTACGCAAACTATTAAGACGTGAAACGGATAATTGCTCCTACTCCAATTTTAACTGAAAATGTAGCCACTGTGCCTTTAAAAAGATGCTTAGAATTTGTTTTAGTCTTTTCGAATTATTTTTGTGTTGGAAGTTTTCCACTGCTTTCCTGTTTTATGCGTAAGATTTTGCTTCTCTTCCGTTCATAACTGTTAAAGAAATGCCGTTATGATGTTATGATCCGTTCTAACTTTCAGAAAATAAGTCATATCAAAGACTTTCTACAAAAAATCGGTTTTAGCTCAATAACTACTTATGCGTGTGCAGTGATCAGAATACACTAAAACGGGATCCGGTGGTTGCAGGTCATTTTATTGAATGCTTAGTAATTTAACTGAATCTTATACCCCGAAATGAACACATATAGCTTACATGTGCAAAAGTGTGGTGGTTACCTATGTAGCAGGCTTTAGTTGCAAAATGTGATATTCGGCATAAAAACCAAGGTGAATTTGTCAAAGAAGGAACAAAAATTTTAAACGGAGATTTTTATCCCATTATTCTTTTGGTAATAAAAATCTTGCTAACATTGCCTGTCCATATGGGACGTGCTATATGTACGGTAAAACTGTACGTTGTGTGACACGTAGGTGTATACTGCTTACATGGTAAATATTTGAAGGACCAGAGTGGCAGATACGATGCCTATTGACCACGTACAACCGATGCTCTGAAGGACCCGCATAATAGTTTTCTCTTCTTCTGATAACCCAGAGGCCAATATCTACAATGTTCAACATTTCAAAACCCTCGTTGATCCTTCTTACTAAACAAATGTAAGCAATAAAATTGCTATTCTTGATATCATTTTGAAATATAGTTCTTAAATTCTATGCAATGCAATCCTCGACACGGATATATCAGTTCGGTCAAAATACTAAAAAAATGTAGAAATAAGAACTAAAA
>JASAND010016213.1:47500-48849 GCA_030248195.1 Trissonchulus latispiculum
TGTTGCATATTGGAATGACCCATATGCATTACAACACATTTTGGGAAAGCAAGCTTAAGTTTTTTGCTGGTAGTCCAATTTAGGACATTTGTTAGGTCTTGTTGCATAAGGTTATGGCTGCGGTCCGATTTAGGGTAAGTTAAGAAAAGCTTTGCGTCGTCGGCATAAAATCGGATACCCAAATACTTTAGAGATGTACAAAGACTATTTATGTAGACGAGAAATAGAAGTGGGCCTAAAATACTGCCCTGAGGTATGCCAGAAATAACATTTTTTGAGATTTAAAACCTTTCAGCTCAACGTATTGTACTCTATCGGTCAAATACGCCTTGAGCCAACAATAAAGTCCGTCGTTAACGCCAACAGAGCTTGAAACTTGTAAAAGCTTTGAATGGGGGGCCATATCAAAGGCTTTAGCAATATCAAGAAAAACGACATCGATGTTTTTAGAATTACATAGGGCTTGAGTCGATAAATTGTGAGTCTCTAGTAACTGTGCTACAGTTGACCTGCGCTTTCTAAATCCAAACTGGCATGTATTAATTAAGCCATAACTATTAAAATAATTAGATAAGCATTCGGCGACAATGGATTCCATATGTTTTCCAGAAGAACAAAGCAGACTAATTGGGCGGTAATTTTCAAAACTACTACGAACTCTCTTTTTAAAAATGGGGGTAATTTTACCTTTTTTCTATTCAGTTGGAATCGTATTCTCACGAAATGATTTTGTATAAATTAGTGACAGAGTGCAACTGAGCTGGCAAGTTTGGCTAACAAAATCTGGGGAATTCCATTTGGTCCTGAGCTATACTTTTTTGGTAAAACCATTAAATGTGCGAGAACTGTATCAATGCTAAAATCAACAGAACTTAAAAAGGTCGTAGGCAGCGGTAGGCTGGGTATAATTTCGTCACCATCATTAACAAAAACCGAAGAGAAAAATTCATTGAAGAGTTCAGCTTTACTGTGTTCTTCAAGAATTGGGTTACCGTCCTTAATCATGAGTGGAATGTCTGACTTTGTTTGGAATTTAGACCAGACGAAGTTCCAAAACTTTTTCTCAGTCGGATTTCGCAAAAACATTTGCTCACGCTTGTGTAAATCTTTTCTTTTGGATTGCCTGGATAACTTAGCTGCGTTTAACCAGGCCCGTTTGGCAATGTCGGTTGGGTTCCCCGTTTGGCAATGTCGGTTGGGTTCCGTTTAAACTTTCTATGCAATTGCAATTGTTTCTTATGTAGCTTAGTTGTTGTAACAGACCAAGAACGAATACTATTAACTGAGCTACATAATGGAACAAATAGAGCAATGCATTTCTGAATTTCATTTCGGAAAGTTTGCCAGAC
>JASAND010016214.1:0-13820 GCA_030248195.1 Trissonchulus latispiculum
GAGCATTTTCCCTACTTGTAACATTATATTATATAAATAAGATGATAACGTAGACACCCAGAGTCAGACCATCCTTATTCCGCTACCGGTTTCGAGGCTCCACGGTGGGCCTCTTCTTCTGGCGATCCTTCACACGCTGCAATCGTTCCTGGGGGGTCAAATTCCGGGGATCCAAGTTCGGTTGAATAGGCAAATGGGACAATTGGGGTCTCTGGGAGGGTAGGAATCCGGGGGACTGGGGGGCCGGGAGGGCTGGGAGGGCTCAAAATTGGGATTGTTACCACTGTTCCTCTTTCGTGTGGCTTCGTCGTCCGCCGAATCGATCACCGTAACAAACAGATCATGTAAATTATGGTCATGACTGCTAAAATCACACGAAAGCGGCTTACTAGCATCCATTTTGCGAATGTCATGGCGATGTCCATTAAATCGGATGGATAGTGGGTTACCAGTCTCCCCGACGTATTGGGAAGGGCACCCCCTGATTTCTGCCAAATAAACGACACCCGCGCTTGTGCCGTCAAAATTACCTCTGAGCCGATATTCCAAACCAGTGACCGAACTCGTGATACTGGCCCCGCTTTTGATCGCTGGACAGAGGGCACATCTCCGACGACCGCACCTAAACGTTCCACAGGGATCTTGGGACAAAATCCTCGTAGGTACGCCCCCAACAGAAGGTAATCTCGCCTTGACAAGCAGATATCGTAGCTTGGGCGGGGGACGCCAGAACAGGCTGATTTTAGAATTTAGTCCATTTAAAAAGTGTTCGTGTTTTCTGAGGATATCAGCTACTCCCTTGAGGTCTGGGTGGTAGGGTAGGACCATATAGAAAGCCTTCTCTTCTTCCTCCGCCGTGGGCTTGATCTTAGGGGCCAGCAGTTGTTCTCTGCTTACCGAGAGGGCCCTGTCAATTCTACGCTGAACTTTGCCCCTGGGGTAGCCCCTTTTCACCAAATCCTCCTTAAGCTGATTACACCTTAGCCGGGCGGTATCAGGATTTGAGCAAATGCGACAGATTCTCACAGCCTGGCTGTAGGCAATGGGCAGTTTGTGCTGCAAAGGATGACAAGAGTCAAAGTGCAGATACTGCTTAGTGTCCGTAGGTTTAATGAACAAGTCTGTCACAATATTGCCATTGTGGAGTCCCACCGAAACGTCCAAAAAGTTTACCTTCGTCTCGCCGATATCAACCTCCAGCTTAATACTGGGGATAATGCTATTGGCCAAATTCAGGAACTCTTCTAGGCCATTTCTGGGACCGTCCCAAACAATAAAAATGTCGTCGATATACCGCCACCACACCAAAGGCTTATTTTCAGCAAGAGAAAACAGCTTCTTTTCAAAACCGTATCCCAAAAAAATATTAGCATAGCTTGGGGCCATTTTCGTTCCCATTGCGGTCCCATTTGTTTGGGTGTAGAAGGCGCCGTCGAACTCAAAGACATTGTTTCTGAGGACAAGTTCCACGAACTGTATGATCGTCTCCGTCGGGTATGTTGGACTGTCTCTTGTGGACAAAGCTTCCCTGCAAGCCTCGAGACCTAGCCGATGGGGAATGTTGGTATACAGACTGGAGACGTCGGCAGTGGCCAGAGACGGTTAGGGAGCCCAGCTTCCTGAGAAAGTCACTGGTGTCTTGGACAAATGATGGTATCTTGCGGACTAAGGGTTTGAGCTGAGAGTCCACAAATCCACTTAGTCTCTCCGTTGGACAGCCATTCGCTGAAACAATCGGTCTTCCAGGACAGGGCACCTTCTGTTTGTGGATTTTCGGAAGTAGGTAGAATCTGGCCGCTTTGGGGTCCTTGGGGAGCACGGATTCCAAAGTCTTATCAGTTAGAATACCGCGAGCATGCCAATCCTTCACAGCCTGCTCTATCGTTTGGGTGACATTCTCCGTTGTGTCCGACGAGTCCTTCCGATAAGTAGTCACGTCGTCCAGTTGCCTTTTAGCCTCCGTCACGTACGCGTTCTTTGACCAGACCACGACAGAGCGGCCCTTGTCAGCTGGTTTGATTACGATAATTCTATCGTGTCGCAACTGCTGCACGGCTTCTTTTTCAGCACTCGTCAGGTTGGAACATCTCCGGTGCAGGGGCAGAGCCTGTATCTCTGATTTGATAGCATCGCAGTAGACCTTAGGGTTTAGGTGCGGTCGTCGGAGATGTGCCCTCTGTCCAGCGATCAAAAGCGGGGCCAGTATCACGAGTTCGGTCACTGGTTTGGAATATCGGCTCAGAGGTAATTTTGATTGCACAGGCGCGGGTGTCGTTTATTTGGTAGAAATCAGGGGGTGCCCCTCCCAATACGTCGGGGAGACTGGCAACCCGCTGTCCATACGATTTAATGGACATCGCCATGACATTCGCAAAATGGATGTTAGTAAGCCGCTTTCGTGTGATTTTAGCAGTCACAACCACAAATTACACGATCTGCTTGTTACGGTGATCCATTCTGCGGACGACGAAGCCACACGAAAGAGGAAGGAAAAGTGGTGGATTAGTCAACTATTTTCGTACTATCCTTCTGGCTTATCCCTTGGCAATTTTTTATGGGGGGGGGGCGTCATGGGGGGGCCCCCATCGATGGGGGGCTAACCCAAAATGGGGGGGGGGGGCATATTTTAGAAATTTTTTTCGAATTTTTGTGGGTTTTTTGCGTACTAACTGCTAAAAATCGCTGAAAAATGACTAATTTTAGGTGTTTTTCAAGCTAAAATAGCGAAAATTTAGTCAAAAATCCGGCGAAGCCGGAAAATTTTTTGAAAATTTAGGGTAAAAATGGTAAAATTTGGCAATTTTTGGGGTTATGGGAGGGAGGTCGGGATTTATGGGGGGGGGCTTTTCATGGGGGGGGGCTCCTCGAATGGTGGGGGGAGGTCGCCGAATGGTGGGCGGCCCCCCCACCCCCCCCCCCACTAGGGATAAGCCAGTCCTTTTGGAATTAATTGGGAAACCGTCCTTCGCAAAAACAAATCCCCACCTCCCGGGACTTTTGCTACTAGCATCCATTCTGGAGTAGTCGACAACAACAACAGCAACAGTGGTAACAATCCCAATTCCCTCCCAGCCCTCCCGGCAACCCAGTCCCCCGGATTCCTACCCTCCCAGAGACCCCAATTTTCCCATTTGCCTATTCAACCGAACTTGGATCCCCCGGAATTTGACCCCCCAGGAACGATTGCAGCGTGTGAAGGATCGCCAGAAGAAGAGGCCCACCGTGGAGCCTCGAAACCGGTAGCGGAATAAGGTTGGTCTGACTCTGGGTGTCTACGTTTTGATTATCATCTTATTTGAATTTCATTGTATCCTCTGGGATCCGTGGACTGGTAGCTGTTTTGACTGTATCTCTCTCACCATTATATTACAAGAACCAAAAATGCTCCTTCGTCGCATGTAAAATACATATGAGTACTCTCAGGCAGGTTGTACAAACACGAAAACTAGCCTGTAAAATGCATCTGAGTGGCGTTGAGGTTGTAAATTAAGGAAAACAAGTTGCAACGGCTTAACATATGAGCCTGTCCTATAACGAGGCTCATATTGGCGTCACAGTGCAACCATCTTAAAGATCATCAGGTCATCATATTAAAGAAAAAACGAATGAATAGACATAACATGTTAACATTGTGGCTTGAAAGAAATGGACAGAAAAGTGAACTGCGACACCTCAAGTTTACTGTACATATGCAAGCTGATGTTCCCCGAAACACCATGGCACCTACTATTTCCGGAAGCACTATAGTACACCTACTGTATTCTCGGAACACTATGACACACTACTCTCACATATATACGTAATGCTTTCCCCACATGGCTCTGAGTCAGAGCGCAGAGTGGCATGCCGTATAATGCGTATAATGTATAATAATGTCTTAGCGACAGTATAATATATAATATAATATATAATATAATCACAGTATAATGTCTTAGCGACAAGATGTGTGAAGGACAATTTTGTAATGAAAAGCTTTACGTGCTATTTATATGAAAGTCAAATTTCGACAAATTATATTATGACATACGCCAATATGAGCCTCGTTATAGGACAGGCTCATATGTTAAGCCGTTGCAACTTGTTTTCCTTAATTTACAACCTCAACGCCACTCAGATGCATTTTACAGGCTAGTTTTCGTGTTTGTACAACCTGCCTGAGAGTACTCATATGTATTTTACATGCGACGAAGGAGCATTTTTGGTTCTTGTTTTCCATTCTTTTACATATATATGTATGCGCAAAAAAGAACCAACATAATATATTTCCGAACACCATGCGCAAGCAGATTCTATTTTGACCACTTTTCGAAAATTTCACATTTGACCCAAAATCACTTACGTCCCCACCCCACCCCACCACAGCACTCTACAGCCACTTTGACCATACAATTCTATGACAAAAGTTGCTCAGCTCGCGTAGGACTTTCATTTGATACCAAATTTGACCACTTTTGAAAAATTTTAGTTTTGACCACATGACCTCCCGCCTACCTGACCCTCCAGATGGCAAAGTGGAACCAGCACAGCAAGATGGGTGGGTCCGACGGCAAAAGAGATGCCAGGAATGAGCTGGGCGCACCAGAAAACCCTTATAGCCAATGTTTTGAGAGGCTATGTACAGTTCTATATGGTGTTCCCGGAAGTCGGTATATACCGACCGGACCCTCCAGACGGCAAAGTGGAACCAGCACAGCAAGATGGGTGGGTCAGACGGCAAAACGGACACCGGGAATGAGCTGGGCGCACCAGAAAACCCCAATAGACAAAGTTTGGAGAGGCTAAGTAAAGCCTTCTATGGACCTCCGGGAAGCGGTTACCGACCTGACCCCTCAGACGGTCAAGTGGAACCAACCCAGCAACTGGGTTTCTCGGGCAGCAAAACTGCTAGCGGGAATCGATTCTCCGTCCCAAAAACCCTTTGTAGGCAAAATTTGAGCCGCCCATGTAGCAAAATAAGCGAAAAAATTAAGTTCAAAGTTCCAGCCAAAATTCACCAACTTTGGCCTGCCAGTACCGAAAAATTACGCACAGAGACGGAAAATCATATAGCATTTGAACGACCCCGATATGTGTACTGTTTAACCATATAGTCAGTATTGCCCCAGATATAGCCCAGTCTGACTTATTAAGGCGCCTTTGAAGCATACTTTTTGGCCATTTTAGCGTTTTGGCCGACTTTGGCCCCCAGCCAAAAATAAATTCCGGCTCCGCGAGGCATAAAAACTAGCTTATTTTCTTATTTTCGATTTGTACAACAAGAATATATATGGGTTTCATAAGCAAAAATTTTTCTATCTGTAGTTATTCAAGCTACAAAACCCCCTTATGAGACATCAAAAGCGAGAAACCGGAAAAAAAGAAAAAACACAATTTTCGTAAGCGATTTTTGGCGCAACTTTTTAACGGAAAGTGGTACGGAGATGAAACTTGGCAAATATACTAAACTCGACACGTACAATTTTTTGCGCACATAATCTGCGCAGGATCTGCGCAGGAATCTGCGCAGCTTCTGCGCAGCCTTGTTTTACACGGTCATTCGACCATTTTCACTCATATTATAGGGGTCGCTACCGCGACCCCTATGATATATACTTATGAAGAAATGATGAAAAACGCCTGTCTGCAGTCACTACGGAAAAGTCCGAAACAGGAGACAGCCAATGGGCCAATACCACGCCCAATGGCTCTCTCCTGTTTCGGACCAAGGCTTTTCCGTAGTGACTGCAGGCTGGCGTTTTTCAGTACGTATTTCTTTGTGATTACAGGTATATGAAATGCTTGTATCAAAAGCAAAAAACCATACCGTTCTCTCAACTCTTCAGTGTTGGTAGACAGTGTTGTCTGTTCGGCCATCAGAACCTCGCAAGCTTCATGAAGTGAACTTGTTCTTGAAGACACAGCCTCATAAGTTTTCAGCAATTCGTTAACACTTGTTATGGCACTGTTTAATTGATCAAAAATAGACTGATAGTGATAACTGTGCTCACGAAGGCGAGAAAGACTTTCTCTAAAACATGGCATATATATATACACTCATATTACAATATTTGTCATTTTGTATAAAACCGAATCATGAGCACTTTTTACCTTAGTTATAGCACCATAAGGCTAATTTTACTGTGTTTAGCGATTTTATGTACATCACCTTAAGTTCTCCCACTTTTAGACGGTGTTGTACTGTTATCGGAAGGGCAGCCCCACTCCCCGCAAGTTTTGGTCTACAGAAAGAGAAAGCACGGCCAGCAAAAATATATAAGCCAATACGGTTAAAACAAGGCCGCACCCAGGGGGTGTTCAAGGGGTCTATACCCCCCCTTTTGGGATGCCAAAATGGAAATTTTTGCTATTTTTAGGGCAAAAACAGCTATTTTTAAAAAATTTTTGGGCCTTCGGCGCCATAATTACCTTTTTGCTCGAAATAAACGTCCAATCTACTGTTTTTGGGCAAAAATGCAAAAATTCTTCAACTTCTGGGGGGCTCCGCCCCCAGACCCCCCGTTGCGTTTTACCTTGGACCCCCCCCCCGCCTTTTCAAAATCCTGGTTGCGGGCCTGGGTTAAAACCTGGATACAATACTTTCCTCAGCGCCAATCAGAACGTAAAGCTGCTACATAATGTCCGCCACCGCCAATACATACGAATACATATATATTATACCACCGTTAGGTCCTCGTCATATTGTCATAACCTATATCACTAAGCTGGGGTTTTATACTGGGGGAGGGGGTGATGGGGTCCCATTCCCACGTTTTGTCCCCTCCCCCCACTCGACCCCATCCTCTCCTCCACTCGACCCCTTTCCCCCACTGTTTTGGGCTTTCCGCCCCAAATCACCCTAAGGTGCCCAGAAAATGTCAAGTTTTTAGGATTTTTGGTCAAAATTTCTGCCGGAATTTTTTGCCTAAAATCGTCTATTTGGCAACTATAATATACCTAACCTATTGTATATATATTTTGCAACTATAATATACCTAACCTATTGTATATATATATATATATATATACTATATATATATAAGTTTAACGGTATTTTTAGCATTTTTAACTCATTCTATTTCCCCCACTTTTGGAAATTCCTCCCCACTCGTATCCCCCCACTTATTTTTGCCTTGAAAAACATTAGCTAAGTGCTAAAATTGTGACTTTTGAAAATGACTGCGGTGTACAGATATATATACGTTGATAACAGCTTAATGAGTAGATTCGAAGACACTAAGCTTACACGTGTTCAATCTGCGCTTCCCTATTGGATACATTCACAAACTCTTCCGACTGAACCACTATATTCGATTGGCGGCAAGACTGCTCCTGCTGTTCCAAAGAATCCTCTAGCATTCCCACTATCACCTTTTGATCATCCGTCAAAAACCAATTTTCGTCGGGATTCATTGTAATATACTCATGTAAGCACGAATGATGGTTTGTTAAGTGATCAACGCACACAAAAACCTAAATATATCTAAGACATATATATACAAAGAAAAAATTATATATAGGTAGTGCGCAACAGTCACTATCCAGGTTTCCAAGCCCAAAATAAGGACAATTGATTCAGTGAGAGAGAGTCCATAAAACCGTTAAGAACGTGGTTATTATTACTGTATTACTGTAACCCGGGCCAGCTTTCGCTGGAAGGAAGAACCTTAGATGCACCTAGTATGGTGCTTAGCTCCCGAGACAAAAACAAGCAAAACAACAAGAAAATATAATTTACTCCCAAATACGAGCATTTCACACAGGTATTCCAACAGTCGAGGTGAAGAGAGAGAGCACTCTAGGACGTCAGTTGAGCCAGGCACATGCCGAGGGCCCGCTCACAAAATCACCCCGGAAGGATTCAACCGGTTCCAAGTAGCAGGGCACCCCACCAGCAACCACAAACTGAGACCCGGCACTCCCCGGCACAGCACTCTACCTGGCACCCACTACAGGCACAGGCCCGGTACAGCAGTCCACTGGGTGTTCTCGGCTCACGCCGGTACACCATGTCAGGCGCGTAGCCGGGGGGGGGGGGGGAAATGGGGGAATTCCCCCCCCGAAATTGAGTTGCCCCCCCAGGAATTTTTTCCTGCCACGTGTGTAAACACCTATTTTTCAAAAAAATTTTCGCGCCTTCGCCGCGAACTATGTGTATTATATATACCATTATAATACTTGTTTTGCACTAAAAATGAGTACCAATTATATACTGGCTTTTTCCTAGGCAAAAATTTCTGGGGGGAAGTCTGGGGGGTCCCCCCCAGGTGTGGGGGGGCTCGGATTTCTGGGGGGGGGGAAGAAAAATTTTTCAAAAAATGCCTAAAAATAGCTATTTTTTTCTGCTGAGCTGAAAAATTCACTATTTTTAACTTAAATTTAAGCTTAAAATAGCCAAAAAAGCTTATAAATGCCTAAAAATCCGGCGAAGCCGGAAACATGTTTCAAAATTAACCGTCAAAATCCTATTTTTTCGGGCCCTTTAGTGTTCTGGGGGAGGCCAAATCGTGGGGGGGGGGGCGACCCAAGTCTGGGGGGACGAATTTCTGGGGGGACCCCCACCCCCCCCCTGTAGGAAAAAGCCAGAAGTACCCTATTTGGTCTACTTTGACCACCTTCTGCGTTTGTAGGTGCATGAACAAGCACTGCGCCTTAAATATTGTAATTTCAACGAATGCTCTGTAAAAATTCCACGAAGGTCAAGAAATAGCAAAATTTCTCAGCTTCTGGGGGGCTCCGCCCCCCAGAAGCTGAGAAAGTTTGTTTCGTGTGGTTTAAGGCGCAGTGCTTGTTCGGCTCCTACAAGCTTACCAGAAGGTGGTCAAAAGTAGGCCAAATAGGGTGAAATTCTGGCTTTCCTACAGGGGTGGGGGCCCCCCCCCCAGAAATTCGTCCCCCCCAGACTTGGGTCGCCCCCCCCCCCCCCCCCCAGGATTCGGGCCTTCGCCCCCCAGAACTCTAAAATGCCTGGAAAAATAGGGTTTTGAGGGTAAATTTTGAAAAATTTTTCCGGCTTCGCCGGATTTTTACCCCTTTTTAAGCATTTTAGCTATTTTAAGTTTTAAAAATACAGTGAAAATTTTTTCAGCTCAGCAACAAAAAATAGGCATTTTTGAAAACCTTTTGTCGAAAACCCCCCCGCTTGAGAATTTTTGCTAGAAAAAACCGATTTTGGTATACATTTTTAGTGCAAAACTGTATTATAATGGTATATAATACACATAGTTCGCGGCAGAGGCTCCGAAATTTTTTTGAAAAATGGGTACACGTGGCGGAAAATTCCTGGGGAACAACTCCGGGGAAATTCCCCCTCCCGGCTACGCGCCTGACTGGTCGCCAGCGTGGCCGAGGCACGGATGAACTGCTTGTGCCGGAAACGCGGCTGCGAGTGAGTGCCGGAAGAGTGTGCTGTGCGGGGTGCCGGGTCTCGAGTTGTGTTGCTGGTGGGAGACCCTGCCGCGCCGGGGCTGTTTGTGAGCGGAGCTCGGCATGTGCCCTACTCGGCGGCGTCTAGATGCTCTCTCTTCACCTCGTGTTGGAATACCTGTGTGAAATGCTCGTATTTGGAGGTAAGAATTCCATGACACCAACTGTTGTTTGCTTGTTTTTGTCTCGGGAGCTAAGCACCAGCTACTATCGCTCCGGCGAAAGCTGGCCGGAGCAGTAATACAGTAATAATGGCCACGTTCTTAACGGTTTTATGGCTCTCCGCCACTGAATCAATTGTCCTTATTTTGGGCTTGGAAGCCTGGATAGTGACTGTTGCGCACTACATATATAATTTTTCTTTTTGTATATATATGTCTTAGATATATTTAGGTTTTTGTGTGCGTTGATCACTTAACAAACCATCGTTCATTAACTTACTGTAGTATATTACAATGGATTTGACGAAATTGGTGGATGATCAAAAGGTGATAGTGGGAATGCTAGAGTGGAGACAGCTTAGGGTAATCTTGCCGCCAATCGAGTATGGTCCAGTCGGAAAATTTGTGAATATCCCGTAGAGGCGCAGATTGGACACGTGTAAGCTTAGTGTCTTCGAAGATCTACTCATTAAGCTGTTATCAACGTATATATCTGTACCGCATTTTCAAAAAGTCACAATTTTGCCTAATGTTTTCAGGCAAATAAGTGGGGAGATACAGTGGGGAGAATTTATGAATTAAAAACAAAATACCGTTAAACTTATATATATAGTATATATATATATATATATATACAATAGGTTAGATTACTAGTTGCAAAATATATATACAATAGGTTAGGTATATTGCAGTTGCCAAATAGACGATTTTAGACGAAATTCCGGCGAAAACTGTAAAAATCGCAAAAACTTGACATTTTCTGAAAACCTTAGATTGGTTGGGGCCCGAAGAGCTTAGAACAGTGGGGAGAAAGGGTCGAGTGGGAGAATGGGGAGAGGAGCATGGACCCCATCTACCCCTCCCCCAGTAGCTTGAATAGGCCATGACAATATGACGAGGACCTAACGATGGTATAATATATATGTATTCGGCAATGTATTGGCGGTGGCAACGTTGTAAGCGTTCTGATTGGCGAAGAAACATCCCGGGTTAACCCAATTTTGGCCAGAAAAGGCAGAGGAGGTCCAAGGTAAAAAACACAGCGGGGTCTGGTAGGTACAGAAAGTTGAGCATTTTTTGCCCAAAATTGTCGAAATTGGATTATTTCGAGCAAGTATTGGCGCCGAAAGACTAAAATTTTTTTTAAAAAACTCTGTTTTGCCTAAAAATATAACCCAAAAATTTCCACTGGCAAGAAATTTATGGGTACTTGAACACAGGTGCGACTTGGACAACCGTGACCAACGCGGCGAGTAACTTCCTCTTTCTGTAGTTACTTTGCGAAGGTGGGGCTTGCCCTCCGATAACAGTACGAGCACCGTCAAAGTGGGAGAACAAGGTGATATTACTTACATAAAAATCGCTAAACACGTGGAAACCAGCCTTATGGTGCTATAACTAAGGTAAAAAGTGCTCATGATTCGGTTTTTTACAAAATGACAAATATTGTAATATGAGTGATTATATATATGCCATGTTTTAGAGAAAGTCTTTCTCGCCTTCGTGAGCACGGATATCACTATCTGCATATTTTTGATCAATTAGAGCAATGTTATCACAACTGAAAACCAATTGATTAACAGACTAATTTTTCTGTAGTCTTCAAAGAACAAAGTTCAAATCATGAAGAATACGCGTAGTTTTGATGGCCAAACAGGTTATTTTGTCTGCTAACACTGAAGAGTTGAGAGAACGAAATGGTTTTTTGCTTTTGATACAAGCTTATTTCATATACCTGTAATCACAAAGAAATACAGTACTGAAAAACGCCAGCCTCGCAGAGTCACTACGGAAAAGCCTTGGTCAGAAACATGAGAGAGCCATTGGGCGTGGTATTGGCCCATTGGCTGTCTCCTGTTTTCAGCAATTTTGCAAAGAACCTCGAGACGTTTTTTTCATCATTTCTTTCGTAAGTATATATCGATAGGGGTCGCGGTAGCGACCCCTATAATATGGTGAAAATGGTCAGCAATGACCGTGAGATTTTCCGCTGCGCCCCCACTGCACGGATTCCTGCGCAGATCCTGCGCGAATTATAATTAGCAAAAAACTGTGCGTGTCGAGAGAAATGTATTTGCCAAGTTTACTCAAAATACCACTTTTCCGTTAAAAAGTTGCGCCAAAGTCGCTACGAAAATTGTGTTTTTCTTTTTTTGCGGTTTCTCGCTTTTGATATTCTCTCTCAAAAAAGAGTTTTGTAGCTTCAGTGCGTACATATAGGTTTTTTTTTTTTTTTTTCACCCATGTATATTCTTGTTGTACAAATCGAAAATAAGAAAATAAGCTAGTTTTAAGCTCTCGCGGAGCCAGAAGGCAGTTTTGGCTGGATTAGAAATTGCCTTAAAAGGTGTAAAATTGACAAAAAATATGCTTCAAAGAGACTGTAAGATTTAATACTGATATACATCCTAGTACAGTACTGACTATATGGTTAAACAGTACATATCCGGGGTCATTCAAATGCTATATTATTTTCCGTCTCTGTGCGTAATTTTTCGGTACTATTGGCTGAGCCAAAGTTGGTGAATTTTGGCTGGAATTTTAAAATGAATTTTTTCGCTTATTTTTACTTTTTACATGGGCGGCTCAAATTTTGCCTGCAAAACCATTGGGACGGAGAATCGATTCCCACTAGCTGAATTCTTGCCCGAAAAAACCAATTACTTAGTGGATTGAACCCGAACCGTCTGATAAAAGAGGAAAAATACATTTTTTTAGGGTACATAGAGGCCTTATTACCCTCTCAAACTTTGTCTATTGGGGATTCTGGTGCGCCCAACTCATCCCCCTTGTCAAGACGTTTTTCCGTCTACCCACCCTCCCAAATTTTTTAGTCACAGGTTGCCGTCTGAAAGGGTCCGGTCGTTGTATAAAGAAAACCGTATAGAACTTTGTACATAGCCTCTCAAACATTGGCTGGTTTTCTGGTGCGCCAATTTCTGGCATCTCTTTTGCCGTCGGACACCCCATCTTCTTGTGCTGGTTCCACTTTGCCATCTGGAAGACGAGATCATGGTCAAAAACTAAAATTTTCAAAAGTGGTCAAATTTGGTATCAAGAAGTCCTACGAGCTGAGCAACTTTTGTCGGTAAATTGTGGTCGACTTGTAGAGTCTTGTGGTGAGGTGGGTGAGACGTAGTGATTTTGGGTCAAATGTGAAATTTTCGAAAAATTCAAAATAAGATCTGCTTGCGCATAGTGTTCAGAAATGTATGTTGGTTCTTTTGCGCATGTATATATATGTTAAAAGAATGGAAAACAAGAACCAAAAATGCTCCTTCGTCGCATGTAAAATACATATGAGTACTCTCAGGCGGGTTGTACAAACACGAAAGCTAGCCTGTAAAATGCATCTGAGTGGCGTTGAGGTTGTAAATTAAGGAAAACAAGTTGCAACGGCTTAACATATGAGCCTGTCCTATAACGAGGCTCATATTGGCGTATGTCATAATATAATTTGTCGAAATTTGACTTTCATATAAATAGCACGTAAAGCTTTTCATTACAAAATTGTCCCCACTACATCTTGTCGCTAAGACATTATACTGTGATTATATTATATATTATATTATATATTATACTGTCGCTAAGACATTATTATACATTATACGCATTATACGGCATGCCACTCTGCGCTCTGACTCAGAGCCATGTGGAAAGCATTACGTATATATGTGAGAGTAGTGTCATAGTGTTCCGAGAATACAGTAGGTGTACTTTAGTGCTTCCGGAAATAGTAGGTGCCATGGTGTTTCGGGGAACATCAGCTTGCATATGTACAGTAAACTTGAGGTGTCGCAGTTCACTTTTCTGTCCATTTCTTTCAAGCCACAATGTTAACATGTTATGTCTATTCATTCGTTTTTTCTTTAATATGATGGCCTGATGATCTTTAAGATGGTTGCACTGTGACGCCAATATGAGCCTCGTTATAGGACAGGCTCATATGTTAAGCCGTTGCAACTTGTTTTTCCTTAATTTACAACCTCAACGCCACTCAGATGCATTTTACAGGCTAGTTTTCGTGTTTGTACAACCTGCCTGAGAGTACTCATATGTATTTTACATGCGACGAAGGAGCATTTTTTGGTTCTTGTAATATAATGGTGAGAGAGATACAGTCAAACAACCCCACTTTCAATCCACGGATGAGAGATACAATGAAATTCAAATAAGGTAATCAAAACGTAGACACCCAGAGTCAGACAATACACCCATTTCGAGGCCACGGTGGGCCTCTTCTTCTGAAACAATACA
>JASAND010016216.1:0-20549 GCA_030248195.1 Trissonchulus latispiculum
TGCGATTGATTAAAATATGAGTAGCCCTTAAGAAGGCTGTTGGGATACATTGTGGACCGGGATTCAACCTTAATAAGTACGCGCCGCAGTGCAACGGCGAAATCGGCGAAATTCGGCGAATCGCGGCCCGTTAGTTTAGTGAATGAGTTTTGCTCAAATCACCAACAATTTACTTTACGTAAGTTTATTTGCGTAAGTATTTGTAATCCATTTACAAGATTTGTCGAAGTCACTTACGATGGGTAAGTACTGACGCAGTATTTTGTAAGGTTTATCGTAAGTAGATGGAAAGAAGTTAATAAAAGGGATGCTGTTACAGTGAACTCATCTTAACGTAAATTGTCCTTCACCATGTATGAGTGTTCAGAGTGCTCAAAAGTATACCGTCATCGTCAAAGCCTCTACACTCAACATGCAGAGAGGCTCAATACTTAGACACTGACGAGAGATGGTTACGAAACTGAGGACAGCACTGGCACCAATAGATTTAACAGTACAAGAGTGAGAAATTGTCACATTTTTGGCAAAGACCTGAAAGAGCAAGCCATAGCCAAACACAGCCTGCGGCTAACTCGAATATCAAAGGAATACGAAGAAGATGGCTACTCAAACAACGAAGCTGACAGAGAAGCTCTTCTTTGGATGATCTTATCATACGTATCCGAAGAACTATGAACGGCCTGGTGTTGAACAATTTGCTGAGCTCATTAACTTTCGGTAATGATCCCATTACAAAGGCGATAATTGATAAAAAGAACGAATCTGAAGTGATGACAAGGGTATGGAACCATTAGAAGCATATAAAATCGCTGTTGAGAAGAACAGAAGCATAGATGAATACGTTCTCACCAACTAGCAACGACCCTGTGGAAGATGATGGCGAACCAGAAAATCTTTCATCATAAATATTTGTCGCATCACCATTTCCTGTAGAAGTTTAAATTGACTCTTCAGTCAGCGCAGACTTTCGAGTTATGATTAATACTTACGTGCTTGGGAAAAAGTACTTACTCCAATTACAGCAAGTAAGGCAACCCAGATAGTAATTTCCGTCGTACTCAGGGACTTTATGTCATGAGGCATTTTATTCTTTGTAATTGATTTGGGATCGTAGTTAAATGTAACTCTGTATATGTATTGGTATCTGTTAGCTTAGCAATGTAAGTGCTGTTTGTCGTAACTATTGTTTGAAAAAATAAAAGAATAAAAACACAATGACAGCGGTGGCAGAGAACCTTCCCGAGGTGCTGTTGTTAAGGCATTCCAAATGCAGAACAAGTCTTACTCTGTCAGTTGTGAGTCCCGGTGCCTTGATATTGCGGCGGTAGCGTAGTTATATACGCTAGTCAACAGCAAGCTAAGGGCACAGAAATGCCGTTGAGTATTCATGCAGCGTGCTAGATGCTAAACTTCTCCATCACTAGGTTGGGATGATGAATAACTCAGTGGCATTTCGGATGGACTTGAATGCTTAAACCAAATTTGCTATCAGTATTCCATTGTATATATCTGATTCAAGAATAACAGTTGCTCCAAAAACGAACAGTCATAAACTGAAATAATGCGGCGCTTGGCGGGGCGGGTGAAAAAGAAATTGGGGTTACATAGTTCGCTGCACGCTTGCGCAATCAGTGCAGCACAGCTGATTGCGCCTGCGGGCAGCGTGGCAGCTAGCTAGTATTACTGCGTCAGTAAAGTTCAAATTTCATTTCTGAAGATTCTGCTGCTTCATATTTTAGCAATTGCGATAGGATTAAACAGCTGATAGTTCATAGGTATACAGTTTAAGGTAACGATCAAGCTTTCAAGAAGGTAAACTATTTTCAAAGTACGCAATTTTCAGATATATCAGATAATTTTAAAACGAAGGGGAATGCTGTGAAGATATCTGATATTTACACATTTTCAAGCGGCGCGATTTCAGGGTTAAAAATACAAGTCATTGGTTTTGCATAATAATCTGGTGCTGGCATAATTACCAGAGAAGCAGATAATTACCTAAGGAGCGTCAGTGTCTTTGCAGTGTTGTTTTGCTAACATGTTTGTTTGAGGAAGACAGGCAGCTGTTGGCAGGAACAATACGCTTGTCTGAGGCTGTCTGTGTGTAAGGAGATGACCTAACTTCAACTAAAAACATTTTTCAGAGCATTTTTGCGATTTTTGATTGTTTGTTGTTAGTGGCACTACTTGCGCCTGATATTTAGCTGGAGAATCAAATGCTGTCATTAGTTATTTGTTTAGTAAAAAAGTCAATTCTTGGAATTGATACATCATTAAGGCAAATTATTAGCTGCTTTAATCGAAAGCGGCTTGGTTGTTTATGATAAAACCAGCTGTTTTGTGATGGCTTAAATGCTAAATTAATTAGCTATGATGTAACAGCTGACGAGACGATAATTGATTTTTATAAAAAATACCCGTCCAACAAGACGACGCTATATGATTAACACATCATGTGTTAAAGATACGGGGGGGGGTAGGGGACATCTATACTACTGATAGAGTTACTTTTTTGCCCATCGTTAGCCAACATATCAAAGTAAAAAAGCTTAGGGTGGGCAACAATATGTATATCTCATCGACTTTGGCAGGATGCCAAAGCATAAATTTTGGTGCGAAAATGGGTTTTTTCAAAAAGCATATTTCAGCTCTGGTGGATTAACGGTTTGACCAATTTTGAAACTTTTTGCCACGACTATTAACTGCTACTAGTACTAAATAATAAAAGTATTTCGCTTGGGAGCGTTGCTTCATTCTGCAGCAATAACAGGTCAAATTTTGAAATTTGGCAAAAAATTGCGATGTGACCATGCGCCGTTTTCGATCTAATAAAATTGACAGCCCCTAGCCTACCCCAGCTTTTTACCAATTATTATGCTCTAATAGGGGCAAACTGTGTGTAAGTTTCGAGGGCTTTGGTTTTCTGGTTAGTGTGCTAGCAAACATTTTGTTAAGAAATAACCCTTGTTTTCAGGCCTGAAAAGCTAGCTAAGCGCAGTAAAAAGGGTTACAAATTTTTGGGGCTCCGGATAGAGGGGATAAAGTTATATTGATCCCCATTAATTTTTACATGGACATATTATTATGACTAATATATATATATATATATATATATATATAAATAAAAGCATATGTAATTGAAAACAAGTCAATTGCTTGTTAATTGCTGTAACATCGTATCAGTTGCAAACATCATATGACCGTTACGTGAGGTTATAACTGTCTTTATGTAGGCAAGACAAATAATACAAGTTAAGGGGGGGCTACGAACGGGTTGGCACGACATCGTCGGAGAGAGCTACTTTTTCCACCAATGTTAGCCAACATATCAAAGTAAAAAAGTTTAGGGTGGGCAACAATATATCTCACATACACTGTTTTTGGCAGGACGCCAAAGGGCAAATTTTGGTGCGAAAAATGGGATTATTCAAAAAGGTTTTTTTAGCTCTGGTGAATTAACGGTTTGACCAATTCTGAAACTTTCAGCCATAAATGTTAACTGTTACTAGTGCTAAATAATAAAAGTATTTCGCTTGGGAGCGTTGCTTCCTTCTGCAGCAATAACAGGTCCAATTTTAAAATTTTGCAAAAAGTTGCGAGGTGACCGTGTGCCGTTTTCGATCTAATAAAATTAGCAGCCCATAGCCTAGCCTTTTTACCAGTTATTAGGCTCTAAAAGGGGCAAACTGTTGTTAAGTTTCGAGGGCTATGGTTTTCCGCTTGTGTGCTAGCTCACTTTTAGTTAAGAACTAACACATATTTTTAAGCCTGAAAAGCTAGATAAGAGCAGTAAAAATGAGGTCACAAAATTTTTTGTCCCCGATTTTGCCAAAAAGGTGCTTATAGGGGTTATTTGACCTGCTGATTCCTTATGAAATTCGTTTTCGATATGACGCTTCCATCGTTCAGTATGCGAACGCGAATGTTGTATATGAGATTTCATACTAAGTTGTAATTATTCTGCAAAAGAATGATGTGTAGTCACCATAAAATATGCAGTATAAAAGGGCATGATTTCAGTTAGTAAATTCAGTTTGATGGTAACAAGGGTAGTTACAACACGTGGCGACGAGGGTGCGACACGTGTTGTAACTACCCCTGTTAAATCAGCGCTTAAAACTGTCTTTGAGCTTTTTGGAGCCATCGTTACCCATACTTTCGAGAAACCAATCTTGCATTTCTGAACAGTGGAGCGAGGCTTGGTGACCTAACTTCCGGGACGTCCTGGTACAGTTACTGGCTTGTAGTGTGCAAAGTTTCAGACGATTCTACCAATGCATTTTGGAGTAATTAACTCACATCTTCGAAATGATACCAAATCACGCCAACAATATCGATAACGTAGTCTAGCACTGCGAAAGTAGGGATTACGAAATCATGAGATTTTCACACAAGCTGAGACAGATACTTGGAGTATTAATTGGAAAATATTTGGGCTCATTTGATTAACCACAGCTCATAAGACATTAGTTAACCTCCACCCGTATCAACCTACCACGTCCAATTTTCGGACATTGATCGTATCGCACAGAAACGTATACATTGGTCTGGAGATTATTTTATATGATATCAAAGCGCTATATGTTAGAACTATCTCTGCAAAATTTGGGCACGGTACCTTGCACACAGTGTTCAGGTCCCAGCGAAGTTTGTATACATGCCATGCCGAGTTTTAGACCTACAGCCCCAACTTGGCTCTACAGGACGCTACACTGCCTGGAAATTTTTGAAACGTTAAACTATTTTGCATCAAACCTAATACTGTTATAGCCTAATACTGTTATACTGTTAAACCTAATACTATAGCTTTTATGACATCGCACTTTTAGTTATTTTCGTAGCCTCCCCCCCTTAAGTCACATACTCAGGCACATTCCCTTTATTTAGTTTCTGGGTCGGTACCTGTCATCAAGATGGGTAAATCCTGCAGTGGTTTCTGAAGCAGGGTTAGAACCGGGACCACCCTCAGGACCAGGACCAGCACCAAGTGAAGTGACTAAAACCAGGACCACTGAGAACTACTTAAAAGTCAGAAACACTTTTAGACCCAGGATCATATTCAGATCCCTCTCAGGGACTTAAAACCGAAGACCTAAGATTTAAGACCTTCTTTCTGCTTGTAAATCTGCTTTAGTATATATTGAAAAGTATTTTTGATGTTTGGGCCTGGTCCTGCTTGTGGTCCCATAAAAAATTCACGAAAATGCGGACTTGGCTAGGGAATTTGCTATTTCCCTAATTACAATGAAAATAAAAGTTACTTCTTATAATTATTTCAAAGCGACAGACTTAGCAGTTTACTAATGAGCCAGTACCCATTTTCAAAACTTTCCAAATTATCTTGGCTGGAAAAGACCCCTTTAGGAACGTTGCACATCTTTTAGTTATATTTATTTCTATTATATTTATATTTTTCTTTTATTCCATATCTATTTTTAGCATTATGATAGTGCAAGGCGTGGAATCAGGAGCGTTCATCAGATCGCTTTTTACTTTGTCGACGGCTTTCATGAATCGCATGACGGAATGGGAGGACAGTTTTATTCCCAAACTCTACCGAGGAATGACCGAGGAAGCCATTGAACTGCTGAAGAGCCCGTTTGATTTCATTGTAGGTGAGAGTGATGACCTACTTGAGACTGAACTAAAATTAAGATAAAACAGAAGAAAGAAGTGAAGAAGTGATGCCGTCTGTACATTAATACTAAGACTGAAGGAAAGCTTTATTCCAAAACCAAGTAATCTGTACCGGTTTCAGTTTCCAAATGGTAGGCGTGTAGCTTAAGTCTGAGCTTTATGACATCCAAAAGCAAACTAGAGATTTGGCCATTCCTCATTTACAGCAATTTGTCTTCAATATGCGTTGAACATTATAGTAGTAATCTTCGGAATACCTAATACATTCCATTCCCGCATAGCTATAAGATGCCTGTGTGCAATAAAGCGAAAACTCATGTGATTGGCTAATCCATTACGTAAACTGTAATTTGACAGGTTCGTTGATAACAGTAACTTGAGTTTTGTTATAAGCACTTGCTCATCGGGAAGGTCCCCTGCAACCGAATTTCATAGTCACTCATTTCCAGGTATACCAGGTCCTGTATGCTCCAGCAATTGAAAGTATGAGAGTTCACCGTCAACCTAAGAATGCTTAATAAAGTGCATTAAAGTATTCGGTTAATTGCTCACGACTACACGGTTACCTTAGTCGCGTCATATCCAATCTTGTACGTATATTTTGTCAGTGACAAATTTGTGTGTTATATGGTCCCTGAATGTTTCAGTTGGTTCTGGCTACGCCGGCAGCTTAGTCGCCAATCGTCTGGCCAGCACCGGCTGCTACAGAGTTCTCCTGATTGAGGCGGGGGAAGTGCCAGAATTTGAATTCAGTGTGCCATTTCTACAGCCTAAGAATATATCTAAATATTCATGGCCACTATACACGATAGAGCAAAAGCATTCATCGCTTGGCCTAAATAATAGGGTATGCATTTACGGATATTCATAAACGAAAGATAAGTGGAACGAATCCCAGGACAATATAGATATTAATTTTTAATGTAGATGCAATGTTAAAATACTCTTGTAGAAATTACAGGAATTCTTGTAGTCTTCTACTGGAACATTTCTAAGAGCATGGACAGTCGTTGCAGTTATGTCTTGACTTAAGATTACAGAAAGTCTCCTGGAACTTAACCGGAGTGGTTAGCTGAAAATTTCAACTCGTTGTAATCAATTTCACAAATAATTTTCCAAAAGTAACTTTTTCTGTTCGTCGTTTAGGCCAGAATTTGGGTCCGTTGCCAAAAGTATTCAAAGTAAACTTTACTTGAGCGTATTATTGTGCAGTATATATTTTTATTTTATTTAAATTAAAATTAAACAAAAAAGTAAACATTATCTGAGCATATTTGTGCAGCATATATTTTCACTTTTATTTGAATTTTAGTCAACGCACATAATTCAGGGCAAAGTTTTCGGTGGCAGTGCCGTTCTAGATAATGGAGTATTTTTGCCGGAAAATCCGGACGACTTCAAACGATGGGCCAATCAGTTTTCCCTTCGGGAATGGAATCCAGAAAAGATGAAACCTTTCTTGTTTAATTCCGGGATTCGACAACACAGCATGTTTGGTAAAATATTGTGTTTGCTTAAAATTAATTTTAATCAAGTCGTCATTGAGGAAGTGGTATACCGAAAAAGTAACTTTTTGGTAACGGTTCTTGCAAATCTTGCACGAACTTTTAACTTAAGATATTCACATATTCTGGAAAGAGCAGATATGTGGAGAATAACCGTCAAATTCAATTTGAACACATAAGTAGCAAGAGTTAAGTTTGGAGTTAAGCCCCATAGGTAGTTTTACCTCTTAAAATTCTCTTACAGTAGTGTCTTCTTTTGCAGTGGTTGTATCTTTTGAGTTTCTAAAACTTTTAGAAAATTAGCTAATACATTTATCGTTAAGTAAACTGAAATTGACAATTTCAGAACCACTATTCGACTCAGTCGACAATAGCAGCAGCAGCAGCAGCAGAAGCAGCGGTGAGTTGGAAGAATTGACCGTTTTCAGTGCCAATTCCACTCCGGCCGTTCAGGTGGAAGAAATCTTCGACGAAACTCCTCCGTTCCTTCCACCGGGTACCGCCGAAACTCCCGTCTCCAAATTCGTCCGGTTGGGACAGGAGTTGGTTCTGGAAGCCATCCGAAAGCGCAGTCCACTCAGCTTCCTGTGGATGCAGGCCGGGATTGAGATGGGATATCCCATCCATTCTGGGACAGCGCCTAATCTCTATGAGGAGGGCGGATTTTTTCTACCAAATGGTATTATAGTAAAGTGTTTGTAATTAAAATGACTTAAGGTTACAATAAAGATTATGATTACACCAATTTACTGTATTTTAAATTGACCAGCAAGTTGGTTTAGATCCTCTTTGCTTCATTGATTAAGTAGATTCTGCCCAATGTTCATCTTGGAGGAGCGGAGTGAGTGTAAAATTCCCAAATCCATTTTCCTATCGCTAGAGCGGCAGCCAAAGTAAAGAAATATGATTTAGTCCATCAGATTAAAGGCAGGAAAAAGTTGTCACTCAATTTGAAACCTCCTCAGATTAGGATGGGACTTCTGCAATCAAATTGGTTATAAACTAACCCCTTTCCAAAATGGTGGGAATACAAAACTTTCCTTCTGTCACGTTTCACGTGTATTGACTTCCAACCTGGTAATCCATGCTTGCTTGCATCAGAGCAAATTTAAAAAATCTCACTGATTTAAAATTTGAAACCCTTTGTTACTCAAGTAAGTCTAAATCTTACAGAAAACTGAATTCATAGAATTTCAACCAGCAATTTATTAAAGGTAAAGATTTTTAATTTCTTTGTGGGTTCCTTCTAGTGGTTGTGTACCTATATTAATTTCATTATAGCTGAATACTATAATACTGTTACTAATTACTGTTACTACTAATTACTGTTGTCATGAATTAAGATTTGTTTTCTATTTTTCAAATATTTGTTTCTGTGTCGTTGCAGTGAGAACAGAAAATGGCTTCAAGCTAAGTCCGCCCAGTGAATTTTTGAGAAACATTGGAGAAAATCTAATCATCATAACGCAGGCTGAAGTCACAAGGGTACCTTGTTTATTTCTGTGGACGTTTTTTCTTGTCTTCTTTCGACAATGGGAGTTACATCAGTTTACTGCGTTTTACTCTATCATTTTTAAAGTACAATGACACAAGCTTTGTACAAGAGAAGGTTGGCGGTTGGCTTGATCTCAGGTCTCTCTCTATGACATATTTTATTTTATTTTATTTAAATTTTATCATATTATATTAAATTGGTATTTTAATGTCCCACTATTACAACTTTTATATTATTACAATTGTTTAATTATTGAAATTTGGTGAGATCTACATCCACTGTTAAAGTCTGATTTTCTATAAGAGCTCAAGTTTGCTCATGTTTGATTCTTAAGCAAGTGAGCTATTCTTACTAAACTTATTATGTACTATAGAATTTGGCAAAACGTATAGTTCTCCAAAATACAACAAAAACTACTGCTCTTTCTCTTCGTGGATCTTATCTTTCCTTCTTTCTATATTTCCTTATTATTTTATTATTTTGTTTTAGCTAGTGTTCGATAATCGTCGTCAAGCAGCGGCCGGTGTTGAACTGCGCGATATTCGATCAGGGAGTGAACATCGAGCTCGCTCTGGTCGGGAGGTGATCCTCTGCGCCGGCGCTCTCGGATCCGCCAAGATCCTCCTGGAATCGGGGATCGGCCCTTCCGATCATTTGGACGAGCTGGGAGTAAGCTCATCACTTTCTACACACAATAAATCTATCCTAAGTATTGACAAATTACGGATGTTTTTAGCTTCTGTAGACTGAAAACAAAAACACTGATTAACTGCAAAAGTATGAGTTATTCTATTTGGCCAGTCATGTTTTGATCATTACACTAAGACACTAAATTGAACACATCTAACGGGGCGATCTTCGCTTTTTCTCCATGGACTTCAACATTCACGTAGGAGTAGGAGCACCGACTCTGTAAAAAGAGAATTCGGATGAACATGATTGACTCCTATTGCTCACTCTCGATAAATAATTCCAAATTACTTCCATTTTAATATTTTAATTCTGCAGCAGCATCAACGTGTCTTTTTTGTTCAAGATTCCCGTGATCCAGCATCTGCCAGTCGGGATTATCATGCGAGATCGGATAAGTACTAACCTTTTTGCCAGAATAAATTCACTTTTCACAGAATCCTTTAGAAACAGCCTTTATGATATGGAACAATTCAGAGCCTACTTTCACAACGGAACCGGTATTGTTTTAATGCATTTCCTGAATGTGGGCGCAAATTTGAGATGGAACGGTTGGCTGTTTGCACTGTAAAAATTACAGATATTTTGATTTGAAAAAAACCGAAGGGAATGCTGCGGTTTCTAATCCCAAATCTGCGGAATTGTGAGAATGTTCAGAGCCAAAGAATCTCCCAGCCATTTGTTTGTTTAGAAAGTAGGGTGGAGCCGTACCTACCCCCGGTGCTACCGCAACTTTTGCCTTTGTTTCTAATTGTATTACTTTGCTTGGATTGTATGCTAAAATCTCAGCGTTTAGCTTGGAAAGGTTGAAATCAGTGTGCTAGACTAGTCCCACTGTCCGGAAGTTGCTGAGTTGTTAGTAGTGTAAGGGAAGCAGGCATAGGAAAGATTGATAAGCCTGCAATGGGAGTTCATTTGATGGTCACGTGGTGTAGTGGTTACCATGTCTGCTCCGGAGTCAGAAGGGCCGTGGTTCGATCCCCGGTGGGACCAATTCTTTACTTTCAATGGTGAGTGAAAAGCTGAACCTCCCTCTTCCCTTCTCACTTCAAGGTTCTGGTTTCGTGGGTACGAGGGTGCCTGACGCCTCCCGTCTTGGGCTTGTCCTTGGTTTCTTCCTGATCCGCCAGCCCTGGTAGAAGCGCTACAGTAGAGTTGTCAAAATTAGCCGCCTAGGACACTTTTCTTCAAATCTTTCATAATTTTATTCGTTCACACTTGAATTAGCTGTTTACAGCATCAATCCATGCAGACTGTCTCATTCTTGTTTAGGCGTTCTGGCTCATCCCAGAACTTTCGGCACTGCCATCCTAAAAACCGAACCAAATGTTGAACCTAATCTGATGATTGAAGCGAAACCAATCGGGTTCCTGGGAAAAGATACCTATTTGCAGGAAATGCTCAATTACAATGACAGTGTGAGATTGTCTAGTGAATCTGTTAACAACTGTATTTAAATTAAGTTCTTTCGAATATTTTCCAGCTTATTCGAAAGGCAGAGATATGATTAGCCAACAGATATTCAGACAGCTGAAAAAATAGAAGAACAATGAGACAGTTTTTCGACTTCTATATTTCCTACTGTAACTCTTACTCAAGGTTACTGCTAACGATAATAGCATGACAGTACTGATTTGTGAAGTACTGTATTGTTCGCATTGTTTTCCTATTTTTCATATTTTAGACCATCCAAGCCATCGATCCAAGCGGTGAACTGTTTCAAAACGGCGGACTTCAGATAACTCTCACCCTGCTCAATCCCTACTCAGTTGGCACAATGTGGCTCCGACGTCAGCGCGATGCGTCCAACCTAACGCTGATGACAAATCCTGCCTACTTGCAGGATGAGCGAGATCTGTCCACATTGGTTAGAGGTGAGATTAATGAAATCTGTTTCCGGGAAAATGTTTTAAAAACATGATGAAATGCAACGGAATTGAAATGAAATGAAATTAAATGAAATAAATCGAACACATACCATTGACGGTCACCAAATAAACATTATTTTTGTTGCTACGAGGCACTGTTATTGTTATTCACTACAGCATTAGGTAAATAACAGCATGAGTGCTTGGATTGCCTCAGGTCTTTGACGGTATGCAACATTACCATACTCTTTTTGCTTCCCGAATCCGTCGTTACTATGATCTCGTATTTTCGAGAACATTAACAAATGGAAATTCCTTTACCAGGTAGATAATCCATGCGATGGCAACACGAAATTATCAACTTTATATATATACACACACACACGCACACATATATGTATGTATATGTTTCGGCGTACATATGTACACATAGTATGTGTAGTATGTGTCGTACATAGTACATAGTACATAGTACATGTATACATAGTATACATAGTATGTGTCACATACCCCTACACACACATGGGGACCCCCATGACATTGTTCGTGACATCGTTCAGCAAATACACATACACATACCCCTACACACACATGGGGACCCCGACGACATCGTTCGTGACATCGTTCAGCATATACACATACACGTACCCCTACACACACATGGAGACCCCCATGACATCGTTCGTGACATCGCTCAGCATATACACACAAATACCCCACACAAATACCCCTACACACATGGGGACCCCCATGACATCGTTCGTGACATCGTTCAGTATATACACATACACATACCCCTACACACACATGGGAACCCCGACGACATCGTTCGTGACATCGTTCAGCATATACACATACACATACCCCTACACACATGGGGACCCCCATGACATCGTTCGTCGCATCGCTCAGCATATACACACATATACCCCTACACACACATGGGGACCCTCATGACATCGTTCGTGACATCGTTCAGTATATACACATACACATACCCCTACACACATGGGGACCCCCATGACATCGTTCGTGACATCGTTCAGTATATACACATACACATACCCCTACACACACATGGGAACCCCGATGACATCGTTCGTGACATCTTTCAGCATATACACATACACACCCCTACACACACATGGGGACCCCCATGACATCGTTCGTGACATCGCTCAGCATATACACACATACCCATATACACACATGGGGACCCCCATGACATCGTTCGTGACATCGTTCAGCATATACATATACACATACCCCTACACACACATGGGGAACCCCATGACATCGTTCGTGACATCGTTCAGCATACACACATACACATACCCCTACACACACATGAGGACCCCATGACATCGTTCGTGACATCGTTCAGCATACACACATACACATACTCCTACACACACATGGGGCCCCCATGACATCGTTCGTGACATCGTTCAGCATACACCCACCATATACACACATGGGTGCTCCCATGACATTGTTCCTCCTGGCACCGTTCAGGCAGGCACCAGTTAAGCTGGAGTGAATGGGACTTTTTAATATGAAAAACGGGGGAGGGGGGACATGTTTGCAAGGGAGAGGGAGAGGGGAGGGGGGACATGTTCGCAAGGGAGAGGGAGAGGGGAGGGGGATCCTTCTCTTCCCCATGTGTGGATTGTATGTATTGTATAGATTGTGTGTATGTATACATTTATTGTATACAGTTGTACATGCATTTTTGGACTATGTACATATCTGATGCACCTCATGTACATACCTACCCCACCATATGTACATACCTACCCCTCCTGCCATCGCATGGAAGGGTGACCCTTTACCAGATGAAAAAATCATATTTTGCGATTTCTCTTGTTTTAGGTGCTCAGTTTGTGGAAGCCATGATGGAGACTCCCTACATGAAGTTGTTGGACGCCAAACTGCTGAAACCCACATTTGATGGCTGTCCCTCTAGGTTCAATCGAACCGTGACCTCGGCTGAGTATTGGGAATGCGTTGTGGCCCACTTGAGCACCAGCGGTCAGCAGATCACAAGTACTGCGGCAATGCTCCATGTCACGGAGCCGACGTTAAAGTATGAAACAAATTACTGAAAAATTAATTTACTAAACAATGACAGAAAAAACAAACAGAAATGACAGATAAAGAAAGAAAGAAAGAAAAGACAGATAAACAAAAAGCAAATAGCAAATATCTGGTATGTTGCTATGTCTATAAATGTAGTGGCTTTCTTACTGAAAAAATAAATTTACTAAACTGTGACAGAAAAGACAATAAACCACTGAATATAAAGATAGACATAAAATAGACATAAACAAAAAGCAAATAGCAAATATCTGGTATGTTGTTACGGCTATAAAAGTGGTAGCTTTCTCCATTTGGTTTGCTTACATACCCCCACCTGAAGTGACATCTGTTATATTCTGGTTAAGCACCATTACGACATAAAGAAGCTTTAAGCCTAGTGGCTTACAATAATGGTATTCAAAACTTCGGATATTTCTTAAGCAAGCGGCTCCAAATGCTACTAATTGTATAAAGCATGTTTGTATTCAATATTTGTGCATACTAACGATTAACCATTCTGACACTCTAGTTTTTATTTTTCAGGGTTCGCGGAGTACAGAGACTCCGAGTCATTGACGCCAGCGTTTTCCCTGAACCAGTGACCGGTGGCTATGCCGCAACTCTAATGTCAGTGGCCAATAGGGGAGCTCAGATGATTATTGACGAAAATAGGGACGCTTGTCTTGCCTTACGTACCAAAAAGAAGAGATAAAAGAGCCTGGACTTAATAGTTTGTAAATAAAAAATGAACACAGGAATCAGTAGGCAATGATTATGTTATTTAGTAAATCATGTTGGTACATAGTTAATGATTGTCTGCCGTTTGCATAAAAATAATTCATTAGTTTTATTGTAATAATTACTAAGTTTTAAATTGTATTGATTCACCAATTTTCCTAGTCGTTCTTTTCCAAAACAACTGTCGAATCTGTTATACATTACATAGATATTACAAATTGTTTATATTTAAAAATAACAAAAGCGTTCAGCTCAAAATTATCTTAAAATGTATACAGTAAATTGTCTTTGTTATTCTTCTTCATCTTTGGAAAAGAAGGCTCTCCACATTAAAACAGGAAACTGGACAATGCTGAGAACAGAAGCCCCAATCTAAATACAAAAACGTATCTCATTTAATCTTGCACTAGAATTCGCCCTAAAAACTAAAATATAGGTGTGAAAGGAAATCCTAAACCAGATACAGTAGCTAAACTGGTATACTGATAGGGGAAGTTTATAGCAGTTCTTGAGTTTTCAGGTATCTAATATTTTGCTCACCCACAACCCCAACACTCCTCCAACGTTGGCAACGAAGGAAGCGATCGGCATGACGAGGTAGTCCTTAGTGTGGTAGACTTGCATCTTCGCATGAGTTAGGTAGATGATGACTGCATTCTTCTTCAGATCGGTGACATTGAAGATTCCGAGGCCAGCAACGTGCTCCGGGCCACGAAGCCTGAATATAAACATAAGAACGTAATCCACTGATTAAAATAGCAACAATTTTTATGGATGTACGTATCAGGTAGTGTGCGCACTACCTAGGATATGGATACTTGTTTTATCAACAACAAATAGCTTAGTTTTGAAAATTACAGTAGCTATCCCAAACAGATCCAGTAGAGCTGCAGTTTCAGTTACAATCGAAAAAGTAAATTTGGGATCTAGTAAACAATATTCCCCCAGCCTTTACAGGGAAAGAGTTTACTTTATGCCAATTTCAGAAATACTTGACCATCCACCACCATTTGTGTGGGTGTCTTCCAGCACATTTGATAAATCGGTAACAAAATTATAAGATAAAACTAATTTTAAACTTCTAAATTTTTTGAGGTGTGACCAACCAAAAATGTTTTGTTATACATTTTGCCGAAATGAGGGGTTTTCTTGTACGTAGAACACGAATCTGAAGTCCATTTTCAAATTAGCTATTTGTTAGTTTAGGATAAGCTAAAGTAGAAAGCTTAAGACGTAAGCCTATACTGAACAAACGAAAAGCTGATTCAAAAACAGACTTCTGATCACCTGATCCAGAAAACCCTGTAGAATGTTTCGGCAAGATAGATGACAAAATGTTTTTGGCTACGCCTGGTCCCGTGGTCTTTCGTTTGTAAAGTTTTGAGTACCATTATTGTAAGCCACTAGGCTTAAAGCTTCTTTATATTAAATGAAATGATTTGTAACCAGAATTTCTCAACAGATGTGCTTCCAGAACGCGAACTCTGTAAAGAAGAGAATTCGGATATTTATGATTGACTCCTATTGCTCCTCTCGATAAATATTGAAATTACTTCATTTTAATATTTTAGTCGCACACGGCAACATCAGCATGTCTTTTTGTTCAATTCCCGTGATCCAGCATCTGCCAGTCGAGTTATCATCGAGATCGGATGAGAGTACTAACCTTTTTGCCGAATAAATTCACTTTTCACAGAATCCTTTAGAAACAACCTTTATGATGTCAGACATTCAAAATTTCCTTTCACAACGGAACCGGTATTGTTTTAATGCATTTCCTGAATGTGGGCGCAATTGAGATGGAACGGCTGTTTGCACTGTAAAAAATGCAGATATTTTGATTTGAAAAAAACCGAAGGGAATGCTGCGGTTTCTAATCCCAAAATCACCTGGAATTGGTAATGTTCAGGGCAAAGTCTCCCAGCCATTTGTTTGTTTAGAAAGTAGGGTGGAGCCGTACCACACCCCCGGTGCTACCACAACTTTTCTTGTTTCAATTGCCGTACTTTGCTTGGATTGTATGCTAAAATCTCAGCGTTTAGCTTGGAAGGTTGAAATCGGTGTGCTAGACTGAATTTTTTTATCCGGAAGTTGCTGAGTTGTTAGTAGTGTAAGGGAAGCAGGCATAGGGAAGATTGATAAGCCTGCAATGGGAGTTGATTTGTTGGTCACGTGGTGTAGTGGTTACCATGTCTGCTCCGAAGGTAGAAGGACTAGGGTTCGATCCCGATTGGGACCAATTCTTTACTTTCAATGGTGAGTGAAAAGCTGAACCTCCCTCTTCCCTTCTCACTTCAAGGTTCTGGTTTCGTGTAGTGCGATGTTGCCTGACGCACTCCCGTCTTGGGCTTGTCCATGGTTTCTTCCTGATCCGCCAGCCCTGGTAGGAGCGCTACAGTAGAGTTGTCAAAATTAGCCGCCTAGGACACTTTTCTTCAAATCTTTCATAATTTTATTCGTTCACACTTGAATTAGCTGTTTGTAGAGCATCGAAATCCTTTGGGGCTGTCTCATTCTTGTTTGGGCGTTCTGGCTCATCCCAGAACTTTCGGCACTGCCATCTAAAAACCGAGCAAAATGTTGAACCTAATCTGATGATTGAAGCGAAACCAATCGGGTTCCTGGGAAAAGATAATTTATTTGCGAGAAAATGCTCAATTACAATGACAGTGTGAGAATGTCTGGTGAGTCTGTTAACAACTTTATTTAAATTAAGTTCTTTCGAATATTTTCCAGCATATTCGAAAGGCAGAGATAGCAGGTCAACCCAGCTGGAGCAAGTATTCAGACAGCTGAAAAAATAGAAGAACAATGAGACAGTTTTTCGACTTCTATATTTCCTACTGTAACTCTTACCTCAAGGTTACTGCTAACGATAATAGCATGACATTACTTATTCAATGATCCACTGTATTGTTCGCATTGTTTTTCTATTTTCCATATTTTAGACCATTCAAGCCATCGATACAAGCGGTGAACTGTTTCAGAACTGCTGACTTCGAATAGCTCTCACCCTGCTCAATCCCTACTCAGTTGGCACAATGTGGCTCCGACGTCAGCGCGATGCGTCCAACCTAACGCTGATGACAAATCCTGGCTAGGGGCGGGATGAGCGAGATCTGTCCACATTGGTTAGAGGTGACATTAATGAAATCTGTTTCCGGGAAAATGTTTTAAAAACATGATGATTTGTAAGCGGAATTGAAATGAAATGAAATTAAATGAAATAAATCGAACACATACCATTGACAGTCAGCAAATAAAGCATTATTTTTGTTGCTACGAGGCACTGTTATTGTTATTCACTACAGCATTAGGTAAATAACAGCATGAGTGCTTGGATTGCCTCAGGTCTTTGACGGTATGCAACATTACCATACTCTCCTTTTTGCTTCTTTTTTCCGTCGTTACTATGATCTCGTATTTTTCGAGAACATTAACAAATGGAAATTCCATCCCCCTTTCCATAATCCATGCGATGGCAACACGAAATTATCAACTTCCTATATATACACACACACACGCACACATATATGTATGTATATGTTTCGGCGTACATATTTACACATAGTATATGTAACGTATGTGTCGTACATAGTACATAGTACATAGTACATGTATACATAGTATACATAGTATGTGTCACATACCCTAACACACATGGGGACCCCATGACATTGTTCGTGACATCGTTCAGCAAATACACATACACATACCCCTACACACACATGGGGGACCCCGACGACATCGTTCGTGATATCGTTCAGCATATACACATACACGTACCCTAACACACATGGAGACCCCAATGACATCGTTCGTGACATCGCTCAGCATATACACACAAATACCCCACACAAATCCCCTACACACATGGGGACCCCCATGACATCGTTCGTGACATCGTTCAGTATATACACATACACATACCCCTACACACACATGGGAACCCCGACGACATCGTTCGTGACATCGTTCAGCATATACACATACACATACTCCTACACACATGGGGGACCCCATGACATCGTTCGTCGCATCGCTCAGCATATACACACATATACCCCTACACACACATGGGGACCCTCATCACATCGTTCGTGACATCGTTCAGTATATACACATACACGTACCCCTACACACATGGGGACCCCATGACATTGTTCGTGACATCGTTCAGTATATACACATACACATACCCCTACACACACATGGGAACCCCGATGACATCGTTCGTGACATCTTTCAGCATATACACATACACACCCCAACACACACATGGGGACCCCCATGACATCGTGTCGTGAGACACCGCTCAGCATATACACACATACCCATATACACACATGGGGACCCCAATGACATCGTTCGTGACATCGTTCAGCATATACATATACACATACCCCTAAGACACACATGTGAACCCCATGACACTGTTCGTGACATCGTTCAGCATACACACATACACACTGATACCCCTACACACACATGAGAACCCTATGACATCGTTCGTGACATCGTTCAGCATACACACATACACATGCCTACACACACATGGGGACCCCCATGACATCGTTCGTGACATCGTTCAGCATACACCCACCATATACACACATGGGTGCTCCCATGACATTGTTCCTCCTGGCACCGTTCAGGCAGGCACCAGTTAAGCTGGAGTGAATGGGACTTTTTAATATGAAAAACGGGGGAGGGGACATGTTTGCAAGGGAGAGAGGGAGAGGGAGGGGGGACATGTTCGCAAGGGAGAGGGGAGAGGGAGGATCCTTCTCTTCCCCATGTGGATTGTGTATTGTATAGATTGTGTGTGTATGTACATTTACTGTATACAGTTGTACATGCATTTTTTGGACTATGTACATATCTGATGCACCTCATGTACATACCTACCCCACCATGTACATACCTACCCCTCCTGCCATCACATGGAAGGGTGACCCTTTACCAGATGAAAAAATCATGACTTTGCGATTTCTCTTGTTTTAGGTGCTCAGTTTGTGGGAAGCCATGATGAGAACTCCATGAAGTTGTTGGACGCCAAACTGCTGAAACCCACATTTGATGGCTGTCCCCTCTAGGTTCAATCTGAACCGTGACCTCGGCTAGTGGCCTTGGAATGCGTTGTGGCCCGCGAGCACCAGCGGTCAGCAGATCACAAGTACTGCGGCAATGCTCCATGTCACGGAGCCGACGTTAAAGTATGAAACAAATTACTGAAAAATTAATTTACTAAACAATGACAGAAAAAACAAACAGAAATGACAGATAAAGAAAGAAAGAAAGAAAAGACAGATAAACAAAAAGCAAATAGCAAATATCTGGTGTATGTTCCTTTATCAATATATAAGCTGTGAATTGACTTTCTTACTGAAAAATAAATTTTTTAAACTGTGACAGAAAAGACAATAAACCACTGAATATAAAGATAGACATAAAATAGACATAAACAAAGCGCAAATAGCAAATATCTGGTATGTTGTTACGGCTATAAAAGTGGTAGCTTTCTCCATTTGGTTCACAGCATTTTTATACCCCACCTGAAGTGACATCTGTTATATTCTGGTTAAGCACCATTACGACATAAAGAAGCTTTAAGCCTAGTGGCTTAGAATAATGGTACTGCAAAACTTTACAAACGAAAGACCACGGGACCAGGCGTAGCCAAAAAAACATTTGTCTATCTTGCCGAAACATTCTACAGGGTTTTCTGGATCAAGGGTGATCCGAGATCTGTTTTTGAATCGAAGCTTTTCGTTTGTTCAGTATGGAAAGCATACGTCTTAAGCTTTCTACTTTAGCTTATCCTAAACTAACAAATAACTAATTTGAAAATGGACTTCAGATTCGTGTTCTACGTACAAGAAAACCCCTCATTTCTTTAAAATGTATAACAAAACATTTTTGATTTGATTTTACCTCAAAAATTTAGAAGTTTAAAATTAGTTTTATCTTATAATTTTGTTACCGATTTATCAAATGTGCTGGAAGACACCCACACAAATGGTGGTGGATGGTCAAGTATTTCTGAAATTGGCATAAAGTAAACTCTTTCCCTGTAAAGGCTGGGGGAATATTGTTTACTAGATCCCAAATTTACTTTTTCGATTGTAACTGAAACTGCAGCTCTACTGGATCTGTTTGGGATAGCTACTGTATTTTAAAAAAAAAATTAAAGTTGTTGATAAAACAAGTATCCATATCCTAGGTAGTGCGCACACTACCTGATACGTACATCCATAAAAATTGTTGCTATTTTAATCAGTGGATTACGTTCTTATGTTTATATTCAGGCTTCGTGGCCCGGAGCACGTTGCTGGCCTCGGAATCTTCAATGTCACCGATCTGAAGAAGAATGCAGTCATCATCTACCTAACTCATGCGAAGATGCAAGTCTACCACACTAAGGACTACCTCGTCATGCCGATCGCTTCCTTCGTTGCCAACGTTGGAGGAGTATTGGGGTTGTGGGTGAGCAAAATATTAGATACCTGAAAACTCAAGAACTGCTATAAACTTCCC
>JASAND010016217.1:0-26177 GCA_030248195.1 Trissonchulus latispiculum
AATTTCAAACGTTTTCTTAACTTTGCCCACCGATTTTTCCAAGATATTCAGCTGCCTATATCGGTTGAAATAATGTCTGAGCTTTTCGGAAAATTTCAGGAATAAAGGCTAAAATTTGATTACTCTGTCAGTATAGGAATTGCTCTGCTCTAACGCACACGTCATGTGATTTGGAAATGTAAATTTTTAATATCTCTTCTTTTAGCTAGCTATTTAGATTTTTCTATTTACATAGTTTTATTTGTTTGGTTATTATTATTGCAGTGAGTTATCTGTTCGATCGTGAGAGTGATCGGTCAGTGGAAGACCTGGTGGAACTGGCCTACGAAGAGATCTGCTATCACTTGATTCTCCTCCTCAAAGATAAATTCCTCCTATGGAAACATTTGGAGGTGGCTATTCTCTTTGAACTGAATTTATTGACAGTTTAGCACGCAATGGTTTAGGATAATGCTTGAAATTTGTGTTTGGTTATGTTTATGTCTGGTTTTTTCCTAGGCAAAAATTTCTGGGGGGGGGGGAAGTCTGGGGGGGTCCCCCCCAGGTCGGGGGGGGGGGGGGTCGGGTTTGTGGGGGGGGGGCGAAAAATTTTTCAAAAAATGCGTAAAAATAGCTATTTTTTGCTGCTAAGCTAAAAAATTAACTATTTTTAACTTAAATTTAAGCTTAAAATAGCTAAAAATGCTTAAAAATGTGTAAAAATCCGGCGAAGCCGGAAAAATTTTTCAAAATTTACCCTCAAAACCCTATTTTTCCGGGCATTTTAGAGTTCTGGGGGGGAAGGCCCGAATCCTGGGGGGGGTCGACCCAAGTCTGGGGGGGACGAATTTCTGGGGGGGCCCCCCACCCCCCCCCCCCTGTAGGAAAAAGCCAGTGTACGGCAGGTAAAGGTTTGCCCCAGGAGATATCTCCATCCCTGCCACAGGATATAGGGTGCCGGTGCTCATCCCCGGATTCTCAGCCGTAGAGCCAGGAGTGTCACCTCGAATGATGACTGCATCCGTGGAAGGAAGGGGGGACCAGCCCTTCCGCACAGACTCCTGTTACATGTTTATGTAACATGTCATTTGATTATGGGGGGTTCTACTTTGCTCTTGAAGGGCGGGTGTTTTTCGAAAAAGATTATGGAATTTTAGACCTTTGCTGCATAGTATATTAAATTGTCGTAAAATACGGATTTATTTGGTCGTCTTGTTTCATTCGGGGAAGGTGTGTTTTCGGTAGCATGATTTTAGCCAAAGAACCAATCGTTTGGTGTGCATGTCTTAGGTTTAACGCGCTTGTTTTAGGCTCTGAAGAAGTATCTGCTGCTTAGTCAGGGCGATTTTGCCCGGTACTTGATGGATCTGCTTTTGTAAGTCAGAAATTATAGTCAAAAATGATTGTCAATATGGTATATTTCTTATTGTGTGTCCAGGCTGATAACGTCATAAATACACTGTATAGCACACTAGTATGTACACTACACTCAACGTATAGTAGATGCTATCCATATATTTGCGAATTGATCTATATATATTTTAAATGATATTGATTTTGCATTGTGTCGGAGGTGGAGGAAAGGGAGAGAGTAGGGGGCCCATACTTTTTGGTGAGAAAGAGCCAAAATCTACAAAGAGTTTGTCTGGCAAGATGCGAAAATGTCTGGCTTTTGACATTTGAAACAGACGTATTTGAACTAGCTTTTTTCCTCCGGGGAGGGGGGGTTGCCCCCCCCCTCTAGAAATCGGATCCCCACTCCGGACTTGGATCGCCGCCCCCCCCCCCCAGAATCCCAGAATATCCGCTCTGTCCTGGAATATGCCCTCCCTGACTGGTTCCCGTCTGCCTCCGACACCTCAGTAGCCAGGCTGGAGGCCATCCAGAACTCCGCTGCCCGTGTAATCACGGGCTGCTACACCGGCTCACCGGCAAACTATGTTCGATCGGAAGCTAACCTCCCTGCCTTCAGAACTCGCGGAGAGGAGCTGGTTGCCTGTGCCTATGAAAAGTCCCTACGTTTGCCGGCTCAGAACCCAAGACGGACAGTTGCTGAGCGAGAGGTCCCACAACGGCTGAAGTCACAGAAGTCATGGCGGCAGATTGGTTCCAATATCAGCAACGAAATCGGACTGTCAAACACCTTCAAGCCATGTCTCAATGTCCGCAAATCCTCAGACAAGGAGGAACTCCGCCGCTGTGCACGGGACACCCTCCAGACACTCCCACCATCCGATGTTACCATCTGGACAGATGGATTAGTGCTGGAAGGCACCAGAAATGGTGGAGCGGCGGCCATCATCCACTCCACCACTGAAAATCAGCGAATTATGATGCCTGCATGCCCTCTATGCTCCAGCTACAAAGCTGAAATTGTAACAATCGAAGTAGGCCTGACGTGGTCTCTGAACAACTGGAATGCCAACTGGACAGAAATCAGGATCTGCTCAGATTCACAGTCCAGCATCACGAAATTAGCCACTTCGAATCTGACCGGCGGCTCAGCTCTAATCAACAGGATCTGGTTATAATTGGTGGAAATAACCCGGTTGGGTGGACACGTTACAATGCAATGGATTCCATCTCATGTCGGCATTGAAGGAAACGAAGAAGCCGACAGCGCCGCAAACGAAGCCTCCAGAAACCAAAACCAGCCTGATGTCCCGGTGGACTATAGCTCTGCCAAATCCTCAGTCAAGAGACATTTCAGGATGAAGACGGTGGAAGATAGATGTTTGACAACCGTGGTATCTATCCAGGTGGAAGGCTCCCCCGCCAACGGTCCACCCTTGCCCAACTGAGATGTAACGGACACTCAAAACTGTTGGCCCAGTACAGACACAGAATTGGTATTGCAGACAGTCCAAACTGTGGGCAGTGCCCCGAGGACCTACAACACCTGCTCCTAGACTGCCCAGCGCACACTTCCTCTCGGGTCCGGTACCTGGGAACCAACCCTTCGTTGGCTGTCCTGTCGGAGGTCCCCAAGGCAGTGGTGGATTTCCTACGGGGTGTGGGCCGGCTCTAAGCCGTCCCAATCATATTGGCAGCGCCAGAAGATCCAGGAAACAACAACAACAACAACAACAACAGAATCCCCCGGCAATCGGTGCCCGCCTCTAGACCTTCCCTTCCAGAAAGTTGGATCGGGGGAAAAGCCAATAGAAGATGGTGAAAATACTGGCAGAAAACGGTACTACTTTTCGTACAATTACGGTTCTGTTTCCCACACAATTTGGGCACTGGATAATGGGAGGTCCTGTGTGAATTTATCAAAAAATCTTCGAGTTGCCGGAAGGAAAAAAGAAATGGCTCTAAATTTTTTTAGTTTTTTGTGCTCTATTTCTTTTCTTGTTGCACCGTTTTAGCGATGACCTGCAGCGACCCGCGGACCAGCTGTACCTGCCCAGTCTAACGGGGCTGGTGGACACGGCCCTCAGGCAGACCAACGCTGCCCTCGAGGCCCCCGAAATACTGGAACGAATTGATGTCAATCAGATGAAGGTTACTATCAAGTTTTTTTGGGAAATGTCCTTTGTTTGGAGGGAATAATTATCTTTTTGGGATTATGTTGGTTTCTCCTCATGTCTAAAAACTAATTGGATTGGATTGACATTAATTTTGCCCAGTAGTTTTCTAATCAATTTGCAATGGCATTAGTAGACCTGCATTATTGTTGATATCTGACTCGTAAACAAGTCCAGTGTTTTTTGGGTTATCCAATTTTGTCTTCTATGTAATTGGTTCTTTTGGGACTGTTTTAGCCACTGACCGGTGAGAAGGGTTGGGACGTTTTCCAGTTGAGATATCAACTGAAAGAACCCCTGAGTACGGTACGTTGTGATTTTATCTTTGTTTCTATCCGGTTATTTTCAAAGTGAATGAATATTACTTTAATATTTTTTAGCTTTTTTTGGATTACTGACTTTAAGTTTTTGTGACGTAGAGTCATGTCATGAACCTCATAACATTTGACGTTTTGAGTTTTTTGATGATTATTTTCCTTTGTTGTCTGTTTTCTTCTGTCCAGGTGCTGTCCCAGGAAACCATGTCCCAGTACTCCCGTATGTTCTCCTTCCTATGGAAGCTGAAGCGAGTGGACTATGTCCTCTCCCAGATCTGGGCCACTCAGATGGCCGAGGTCCGCGGAAGTGTGGCCGTTGTCCCAGGTGTGTACGGGGTTCGGGCCCTCCTGTTTTGCCTTGCTTTTTTCGTTGTATTCAATTTTACAGTGCACTGGAGACGCGACAGCCAAACGACACGACTGTGTTTATGTGCCTAGAAAAACACTGACTTCTAGAATGAACCAAAAAAAAGGTTAATTGTAGTGAGTCTAAAGGGAATCAAAGAGGAGTCCAAGGAAAAATTTCCAGTTTCGACCAGACCAACACTGTTCTGAAAACTGGTTACCTGTTTGAAAACACGTGGGTGGGGGACTGGCATTTTCCTAGGCAAAAATTTCGGGGGGGGGGAGTCTTGGGGGGGGTCCCCCCCAGGTCTGGGGGGGGGAAGAAAAAATTTTTCAAAAAATGCCTAAAAATAGCTATTTTTTGCTGCTAAGCTAAAAAATTAACTATTTTAACTTAAATTTAAGTTTAAATTGCTAAAAAATGTTTAAAAATGTGTAAAAATCCGGCGAAGCCGGAAAAATTTTTCAAAATTTACCCTCAAAACCCTATTTTTCCGGGCATTTTAGAGTTCTGGGGGGGAGGCCCGAATCCTGGGGGGGACGATTCTGGGGGGGGGACCCAAGTCTGGGGGGGAACAAATTTCTAAGCCAGGAGGAGGGGGAGTCCGAACAGTCTGTGGGCGGGGGGAAATCACGGAAATGGAAAAGGGGAATTTCAAATTGTGGTGGGGAGGATCAAAATCAAGAGGAGCGTTGGACTGCTTTAAGCCGTTTAGGTTGATTAATATGTGCGCACGCCCGCAAGCAAGGTTATTTGAGAAAATTGTTTTTTCTCTCATCTTTTATACACATTTATTTTCAGAAGTGAAATCCCTGTTTCACATGGCATCCCTGTGCTGTCGCGAGATGTTGCATCTAGTCAGAGAAATTCAGTATTATTTTACCTATGAGGTTAGTGAGCGCAAATTGGTACCATTTGGATTTTTGTGTGTAATTTTTCATAAAATCTATTAATTATGACTTTCTGATGTTTTCAGTATTTGTATGGTTGCTGAAGGTTAAACGCTGTACTCAGCGCAACTTGCATGAAGCTGAAATTGATATTTTGGTTTTTTGTCTGGTATGTTTTTACTTACTTTGTGTGTCTCTTTTTTGATTTTTTAGTCTCTGTCTCTTTATTGTGCTTGCTGTGTGTTGTTTAGGTTCTGGAGTGTGCATGGGCTAGTCTGATGAGGTCACTGGAGAAAGTGGGAGATTTGGACGAAATCCTGCTGTCCCATCAAGTCTATGTGGACACCCTGATGTCTAGGATATTTCTGGACGGACAGAATGCGGTTAGATTATCAAATATTCAGTTTATATAACATGTTGGAATATGCCTACATATTATGCGCCGTTGTTTTGTCTAGGTGAGTAATATCTATAAACCTGTGTATTTGATAGTGGTGGTGTATTCAATACTGTAAGCATAGGTTAACGCGGGGGGGGGTCTGAGGGGGTCCAAGCCCCCCCCCCCACCAACGGGACAAGGTACAAGCCCTATCGCCGTCGGGGACAAGGGGTAATAAAAAATGGCCAAGGGGTAACCAAAAATAGCCGGAAAAAATTAGTTTTTTACAGTAAAATTTCAAAAAATTTCCGGCTTCGCAGGAATTTTTTAGCTACAATGTTTAATTTTTCGGGAAAATCGGGCAAAATTTTGAATTTTTTTTTAAAATTTGAAGATTTTTTTGCAAATTTTGATAAAAAAACTGCAAATTTTAATAAAAGTAGCATTCATTTGTTCGACTAATTTTGCAAATTTATTCTTGAGGTACAAGCCCCCCCCCCCTGAAAATTTTTGTTCAAGGTACAAGCCCCCTCAAACATTTTTGGGGACAAGCCCCCCCAGGACTCGACCCTATGTTAATGTACTGGCTTATTTTTAGGCCAAAATTTATGGTGGGGGCTCAAAGTTGCCCCCCCCCATCGATGGGGGGGGCTCACCAAAAATGGGGGGGGGCATATTTTGGAAAAAATTTTGCAAATTTTTTACGTTTTTTGTGTAAAAATTGCCAAAAATCGCTAAAAAATGACTAATTTTAGGTGTTTTTACGCTAAAATAGCGAAAATTTCGTTAAAATTCCGGCGAAGCCGGAAAAATTTTTGAAAATTTAGGGTAAAATGGTGAAATCTGGCAATTTTTTGGCTTATGGGGGGAGGTAAAAATTTATGGGGGGGACCTCGAATGGGGGGAGGTTGCCGAGTGGGGCCCCCCCCCCAGTAAAAATAAGCCAGATGTATGACTGTATGTGTACCGTGCTGTAGGTTTCGGTTTTGATCTAGGTTTCTCTTTTGTAGGAATTGCAGCATCAGTTGTCGGCCATCTTTGATCTGATCTTTGAGTATGAAGTGGTCGTCTATAGACTGTTTGAATCTGTGGACGAAGAAGCTGAACGAAGAACGAATTTAGAAGTATATGCCTAAGATATAAATTATATGTATTAGGCATACATATATATATTTCTATTGGCATGCTTTTCCATGAGACCGGAAAACGGTTTTCTTTTTTCGGAGTCTTCGGAAAGTTTTTTCGATGTGTTAGTTTTTTTGAAAGTCACTCCCAAAAATATAAATTTTTGGAAAATTTTTCCATATTCTTGGACACCGTTCGAAATTTTCTAAAAAGGTCTAGGATAGCTATTTATAGCTTAAATTTGTTAAAATTAGCCCATTTCTGGCAGTTCAGAAGCCGTTTTAAGTTTTTCCGGCTATCGGGAAAAAGCAGAAAATTACTTAAAAATCTGGAAAAGAACACTTTTTCACAATTTTTTTGGAAAAAATCCAACCCTGTCCTTTTTTCGTTCTTTATAGCTATTTGAAGCAGTGGTCGGATAATTAGGCCGAAGGATTCAATACCTTTGTAACCTTGAGTAGTAGTATATTCACCTAGATTTTATATCACATTATTTTCCATTTCTACGTATCTCCCTTTTTTCCATGTCTATGATTTTGTTCAGTTGTACATAGTAGGATAGCTAGATGCTTGGTTTGCTTGGTTTAGTTATAATTTGCTTGGTCAGAAATATAATTTGCTGTTAATCATCTATTCTTTTGTTTTGTTTTTAGTTAGTTGGTAGATTTGAAGTGGCAGGACAACCACCTTCCAAAGTAGGCAACCGGCAAATACTCCTCAGTTTGCATTATCCAAACTTTCGGTGTTTCGTAGTACAGTGTACGCAATTATAAGAGACATTTTATCACTACATATTTTACTTTCAAATATCTATTTTTTATCTACCTTAATAGAGTTTGGTCTTTCTTTGATTTCTTCAGGATAGCATTGTAAAGGCCTCTTTGCCCGAAGATTCTGAGGAACTCCTGGCTCGATCCAGATTTGCCGAGTCAGTCAAATCTGAGATCCGACCTAAACTGAACCTAATCTTGGATCAGTACAGGGTGAGTGACCTAATTTTAAGTTGTGATCATACAATTAGTAAGGACTACTGACTGATAAACACAAGGCTTCGGCTGAAGGAGGGTACATAGAGGTGTCCCCTAAATGAACCGGATATGTCTGACATGATTTATGCATGATAATATGAAGAGTTGCATAGTTTTGCCCAGTCTTAGTATTATAGTTCATATTTTGTATACGCTGTGCGTTCTTCCTGTAACTGGCGACGTTTTGGATGAGTAGGTAGAGTTTAGAGTGTTGTTATTGTTATTGTTATAGTCAGGGGTGGGGGAAACATGCCGGAAAAGAGGGGGAAAAAACATGGTCGCCTACTCCCCAACCATAGCAGTTGCAGCTGCCTAGTATAGCCCATTAGAAAGAGCAAGTCTAGAAGTATACCCTACAGTACCAGATTGGTTTCTGAGTTCGAATCTGTAAGCACAGTACTTGACCAAAGTTGACCTCCCAAAATGGGCCAAAATGCTAAGGATTTTCGAAAGTTTGCAAGTATATATCTAACCAACTATCCAACTTTGGCTACTATAAATTGGCATGCGGGCATAATTTGACTTGCTCTATCACATGGCAATAGTGGTTTTCTCCTACGTCAACCCAGTAAAAAAATTTGACCATGTTTTTTCCCCCACATGGGGTCCACTAGAGCGGGGAAAAAACATGGTGACCAAATTTTCAAATTTTTGCGTATGCTTCAGGAAGGCGTAACTAATGCTTCTATATGAAAGAGAATGCTTTAAAACCATTAAAAACCTCAAAATATGCCAACTTTGGGCATTGTTGAAGCTTCTAGCTCGAAAATTTGATTTGCAGCATCAACATGCTAGGTTTCATAAGTTTCAATGGTAAAAATGAAAATTTTCAAAAAACTTAAAAAATGGTGGGATATTGCAATTTTTAACACAACTAACTTATTTCTACCGATATTCTGCATATTATGGCCAGTTCCCAGCAGGTTTCATGCCCAAACTGGTTAGATACAGCGGATTTGGCATTTTGACCAAAAAGTCGGTTTTTAAGCTTTCTGTGAGGTTGGAATGGTGCCTAGGTAGTTTTGCACGCTGAAAACAGCTGAAACAACGCTTTTAAAGCACCCTAAATGGTTGGTTGGTAGAAATCCGGGCCATGTTTTTTTCCCCGCACCATGTTTTTTTTCCCCGATTTGCGGGTAAAAAAAACATGGACAAATCCTGTTATCGCCAAAGCTGAGAGAGGTATAAGAGAAGTTTGAATATACGATTGGATAGGTATTTGCCCACGGTACGTAACGGTATACTCAAACCGATCCAAATCCAAACGAAGAAAAAGTTGGAGGCTTGCTTCCCTATTTGTGTTTCCCCCCCCCCCTGACTATAATTGTTAAGATGAACGTTTTTAACTCGCTTAACTCGTTTCCACCCAAGCTTGACTTTGACTCACTGCTTAACTCTATCGTGAACAGGATCTCAACTTAGTTAAATTTGGCTCGTTTTTAGCTCGAGAGAGTGATGAAAAATGACCGTATAAGAGTGCAGTTCAAAGTCAGTGGATGGTTTTGTAGAGGATCTACAGCGATGCCATATTTGGTTGCTTTTTTTCTCCTCTTTTTTCCATTTTCCATTTTCTATTCCATTTTAGAATTGTGTCCAGGACTTCCTGTTGGTTCTGGCGGACCACAAGAGCGATCATCTGCGCCTGTTGAGTTTCCGCATCGACTACAGCGAGTTCTACCAGAAGACCAATGTAGAGCTAGACTCGGCCCGCATGTTTCGACGAGCCAGTAAACGATACGGGCAACAGCATAGCTAACCCTGGTCCCCGCGCCCCTCCCCCCTTTATACCCCACGGAGTACGGACTCTTGCCGGCCGTTTTTTTGCGCATGAAACTAGCTCTTGTGTAGGTTGGTAGATTCCTTTTGTCGCGATTTGGACGAGTTATGTGTGTGCGTTGAAGCTAATCCTCTGCTTTTGGTGCATTTGGTTGATTAAAACAATTTAAATAGTTGAAAGCATAGCACAGTATTGAAATTTAGTTGGAAAACTTTCTTGCACCATGCGTGTTTGTTTGTACAGGATTAACGGAAAATTTCGATATGTTTAGAAGAATTCAATTTGCTTAACATTGATTTGCGGGTTTTGCGCATTTTTAGTGTAATTTTTGTGCTTATTGTACCATTGTATATACTTGTCCCCTCCCGTTATTCCGTAACTTATCCCTTTTATGGCAGATTTAAATTTTAGATCTCTAACTTTTATAGGGCATAATATTATCTTGTTGTTTGCCCTTTATTTGGATACTGTATTAATTGCTTTGTGTACAGGCTTGTTGCTTTTGTGAACCTAATTGTTTTCCAGTGTTGTTGCAACCTTACGTGCTGGAACAAGTTTATGCATTTTTTCTTGTACGTATTGTATTAATTGTTTTGGTAATAGTATTCTGCTCAGTTTTTGTAGTGCTAGCTATCAAATATTATACTATATATAGATAAAACTTACCTGTACCTGTATGTATGTAATCTTACTGAATTACTGGACTAATATTACTGGGATTCAATCTACTTTTTGTTCTTGTTAACTCTTATGCCATTTTATCGGTTCAAAACACACTATAGCGGATTCACACTCACAGACATCGACACTCATAATATGCCCTGCGGGCGACTAAAAGTTATGAAATCGCCATACATTGTGCAGAAATCTTCTGCAGAACCAAAACTCACTTTTGTACGGGAACTATTTTTTAATGTTTACGAATTAATCAAGGTTGGATAAGTACATGGCTCTCTCCTGATCGGACTAAGGCTTCGGCCTTAGTGACTGCAGGCAGGCTTTTTTCATTATTTCTCTATGATTAATGCTTGTTTCCTTCGTGGATCCGCCCATGTCCCGCGTTTACCTCATTTTCTTGAAGTACTAGTTGGATTCTCCTTCGATAATAGGATTACTCTTTTTTCCACGTGGTAGCTTGTACATTTGCTGCTATTTGTGGCTATTGTAACAATTAATTGTAACCCATTGTTGTGTGGCATGATAGCATTTTTGTATGTGGCCAATATTTTGAACTAACCTGTTGCGAGCAATTTGTTTGTATGGCTTTATTTTCTCTGCGTTTTGTTTGTGTATATTTTGTGAACAGTTTTATTGGGTTTCTCGCAAGTCTGAGTATTGTTGTGTTTTTCTTACTTAATTTCAAGTTTTCTTGAGTCTTAAAACTTTTTTAAATGAACAATTTTTCATTTCAACATTAGATATGTTTTCGGGTGGATATTTTTGGTTGTCAGGACAAAATAGTATTTCTAAATTCTACATACATTCTGTATTATTTGTTATACAACAGTATTGTTATTTATTACTTGTGATAATTCGTTTCTTATTTTACTCAGTCACAATGTTAATTGGTAATTACCATTAGAAGCTCTGTGGTTTTAAAGTTGGTGCAGTTTTTGTGTTTTCAGATGACTTTTTAAAAATTCTGTAATATATAGTTATGTATGTTTAACCACTTCAGAGTCAGACTATAGGTTATAAGTGTTGCGTTTGTATATACTTACTGTGACTTGTACTTCCTACTTGTATTTGTCATGAGAACTGTATAGTAGCTAACAAACACTGTGCATGTTTTACTGTAAAGTGTAATATTTGCTATGAACAGTATTGAATAAATGTCAGGTTTTTCTGACAGTGAACCAGCTAAAAGGTCTTCGAGTTTTCATAGGTAGAGTTTGAAGTCAAGTCCTTGTGTGGTCTCTGTCTCGGATTTTTGAAAGTTTTTGGATTGTTTTGCTCACCGAGCTTGACCAAACAGAGTGGTTGACCAGTTTAAGGTGATCGCTAACATAGACGTATTTTAATAGCTTATGTTCTGAACACCTACCGGCAAAGTTTGTTGGACTTATATACTATGGGTCGTTACGGGTCCGAGATATTTCTTTGTGCACAACACAACACGACGACGATAGGTATGGTGGGGAAGGCATTAGGACTTGAGGAGCGGTCCTGGTGTGGTTGTGTTTTAGGGCCGCGTTGCTGCAAATTAACAGGCTAAGTCGTAAAGAAATCCACCAGCCCTCGTTTACTTAATTTTCTTGATGTTAATTTACATTGGAGGTTTTTATTACTAATTAGGTGCTGATGGATTAGCGTTTGGTTGCAGCTTGTACCTGAATCCGATCTGAACTGAACCGATGAATCGGCTGAAGGGATTTTCACCGAGACATTCCTTTTGCTCGTTGTCATCTTGTTAGTACAGCAGTCATATTCAAAGTGTTTTCAACGAAAGATACAGAAAGAGTTCTGACTTGAGTTTTGTTCGGGGGCTGGACTTCGGGCCGGCCCCCAACCGGCCCAGCCCCCTTCCCAAAATTGGGGCCCAGCCCCAAATTTTGGGGGCCGGCCCGACGGCGCCCTCCGGTGCGGATTGCCCCCGGCCCCCAAACCATTCTAATCTTGACATTTCTGTATAAACGATTTGTAATGCTCCCCCTGAAACATGCACTTAATGCATACCTGGCTGTTACATATTTCCTCCAGTACTCATACATGATGTGTCTGCACGCCTTCTTGCCTACTCCAACGCCTAATAACACCTAGGTGGTGTACAACTTTCATTTCTTTAACTTGGGTTCTTGTATATTGCAGTGGGAGGCTTGAAACTTTCTCGCTCCACTTGCAGTGTGCAATGCACATGTGCGCTGAAAAGTTGTAAACATTGGGTTCGTATCCGGTCTTCCGCTCTTTCTACTGAAGCACCTGTGGCTCAGTTGGTTTAGAGCGTTTGCGCGTTAAGCAGAAGACGCGGGTTCGAACCCCGCCAGGTGCCCGGATTTTTCGGGTGCCTGGTGGTGTACAACTTTCATTTCTTTAACCTAGTTTTCTCAATGTTTCTGCAACCTTTCTCTATAAGTATGGTCTTGAATGGCTGACGTCTACAGCCTACTAAGCTTGCTGCCGTGCCATCACCTCTTAAATATCTGAGTTGGGGTAAGGACGATCACATATAAAAGAAACATGGTTTCGCTGTTTCATCTTAGTCAGCCTTTAGCCAACTGCAGGGCAGGTTAACTATTTGGTTCCGTTTTGCGATCGCATTGAATTTTTGTTACCTGTCTGCAATAGCAAGAATATTAACCGATTTGCTTGTTTGCACTGCTTCATGTTTGTTTATAATTTGACGTTTTGTTAGGATAGAAAATTAAGACAATGTCTGTAATGGTTCTTCCTAAGAAAGCACACTTTCATAGTGCCGGGGGCCGTTTGGGGGCCGTCCTTTCGGCCGTTTTGGGGGCTGTCCCCCAAACTAGTGGCCCAGCCCCGGCCCAGCCCCCAAAATTCGGGGGGTCGGGGGCCGGCCCAGAGTTGTATGTGGGCCGATTTTTGCGGCCCGCGCCCGGCCCGCAGCCCGCACCTCATGACTGCGGCCCGCAACACTCCGGCCCGCGGCCCGCACACGCGTAAACCGGCCCGCAGGTACCCGCACATACGAATTGCTTCCTATGTAGTACCTGAGCACCGAAACTGATGTTTTTTGAAAGATACTTCCGCATCCGGCAAATTTTTCTGTCCGTTTAATTTGAACTTTGTTGTCTACCAAATTACTGTTCTTAAAGTGGTAATAAAAGCCTAACTTCCCTTAACACGTTCAGTACTACCATACTGAGCCATCGGTGGGTCAGTCCGATTCCTACTGGCAAACTACTGGACCCACCCTTGGGTCAGGCTAGCTTTAGCGTTTAATTTACAGAGAAAAAAATTTTTAGTGTGCAAAGCAAAATATTCATGCGGCTTTTAGTGTGTACAGGAGGAGGGAATTATTTTAGTAGTGAACGTGTTAATTAAAAGGGTACACCATGAAAAATTTTTGGGCAGGGATTTTGCTAATTTTTACGCAAATGTTTGACGCATTTATCCTTGACAGCGAGTTTCTTTCAGCAAGTTGACGAGCTTAACTAACCAACTATTAATTGTAGGAAAATAAAAATTGGTATTGAAAGCGCCGTGCGACGCCGCAGCAATCACAGGCAATTTTCTCCATAACGCCCTATGCTGTGGAACTGGAACTTCATTCGGCTGTAATTAACCTTAAATGAATTAGTCTTCAGCAAGAAGTTGTGAATGAAAGATAAATGAATTAAAGTCTTCAGTAAGAAGTTATCATGGATTTATATTTATTTATGCGCAAAAGCACGAATTTCCGAAATTAAATTAAAAATTCAGTTTCTGCGCCAATGGAAACAGGCGTTAAAGCGTTTAAAAATAAAATTTCGGCAAATATGCTACCCCCACTTTCAGTGCTAAATACTCACAAAGGTTCCAGTAGAAACCACAGGATTGACTTTTGTAGATGATAAATACGTTTCGACTTATTTCTGCAGGACATCGTTGATATTTTTCACGGAAGATACTTTGGTCTAATGGATTACAAGCTAGACTTGCATATATATATATATATTCAATACAAATAAAACCTGTAATTTTAACTGGCTTATATGTTTACTCTTCAGGTTATTACTCAATACGCTGATTGATTATGCAAACTGAGTAATATAGTACATGCTGAAGGTGTCGAATTGCATAACGAAGTCAAATAGTGCATAAAAATCTGAAATATTGCCTTCTTTTGTATATAATTTGTTATGTATGAAATCTCTAGAAAGCAAAACTATCCCCATGAATGTAGCCCAAAATCGGCCTGCATCGGCCCGCGCGGGTAGTAAAATTCGGCCCGCCCCGCCCCGCCCCGCCCCGCGGGTACCCCCGGGTACCCGCGGCCCGCATACAACTCAGGGCCGGCCCAGCCTCCTTTTTAGGGAATCGAGGACAAGTCTAGTTCTGACCTTGTATAGGCACGATAAGAATTGGGAAAGAAAAATTACGTCTTTCGGGCAATCACAAAAAACCCAAGTTGTCTTTTTTGGTGAACATCACACTTTTCTTCAGTATCACGGAAAGTTACCATTTTTATCGTTTGATCCAACTTCAAAAATGTCCAGGTAAGTCGCTTTAAGCAAGAAGGCTAGAAGCTGCAAATAAGTTCAGAAATCAGAAAAGCATTTTTATTGGGCTGCACTGTGCCTTCTTGGTTCAAAGTCGTGCCCAAGTGTCTTGACGTTTCCAAAAAGTCCGATTGGGATTTTGGGGGTAAGGATGTTAAAAGGATCCAATGTTCCTCCTCATGCCAGCTGGCAGTAGCGTAGGTACAAAAAATTTTCAGGGGGGGCGGTGTTGACCGAGGACTTTTGAGGGGGGGGGGGGTAAAATTTTCTAGTTTTGCGTAACATGCACACTGCGTATTATACTGCAAGTTGTCCTATAAATTCAAAAGCCTTCTATGGTACATGTTTTCCACTTGTTACAACTGAAAGCGAAATCCTATGTAAGTCCCAAATGGGGGTCTGGGGGGCGGAGCCCCCCAGAAGTTGAGAAAATTTTTAATTTCGCCATTAAACGCTATTGAAACATTTAATTCTTTATAAATGATTTATCAATTGACTAACAACATTTTGTACCTTTATTTACTATTTTCTACGTTTACTGTCTTGTCCGAAAACTGAAACTATTAGGATGCTCCCATTAAGAACTGCGTATTCTGATCATATCAACCAATTAGGCTGAAGATGTTGGGAATAATAACGCAGATAACAGCAAAACTGCAAAGCAACTTATACATATAAACATTTGTTAGCATGTTTAATGAAAACTAATAATTTTGATAATCGAAATAACCAAAATTCGCGCCGAAGGCGCGAAAATTTTTTTATTGGTGTAGAAAATGCACCAATGTTGAGCTAATTTGAAGCATTAATGTATAATTTGTGTATGTTTTCAATAAAGTTAAACGCCCGCGCGGAGCGCGGGCGTAAAATTTTTCTTTTGCCCAATTTTTCAGGGGGGCAAAGCCATTATTTCGGGGAGGGCGGCCGCCCCCCCGCCCCCCCCCGTATCTACGCTAGTGCCAGCTGGAATAGGAAAATCTTGCTAATATCAGAAATGGCAGAAATCTATTGGATTGGATCTTCTTAAAATTGTGAATTGAAAAAGAAAAATATTTTTCAATTTTAGGCACAGTGTCAGAGTGGTTGACACATTTTGTTAGCGTCGGTTTTGCACTCAAATGACCTGCGTGGTCCATCACCATATATGATCTTTACTGGCACGGTTCTCTATCAGAGACTATTTCACTTTCCTACTAGGCAGTTTGTGTCAAAGGCTGCCATCACTCAGTACAAGCTGCCTGATTTGAAGGTCAGTAGACCGCACTTTCAGTAAAACGTAGTCGGAGATTTTCAAAAAGATTAGATGATAAATTTACCAACTTCTTTGACTTGCAAGTTGAATGTTTTCTGAAGTCAACAACAGAATTGATCTAATAGGATTAATGTACACTTTGTTTCATTTACCCTTTTGTCTTTTGTCTTATATATCTTGCTAGTGCGATTATAGCATGATTAAGTTTAAACTTAAAGCGAGGAAGGGTAGGCGTACGCTTCCCCTTAGTTTCATAAAAATCTAAGGATTTAGGGTGTAATTCGGGGGGAGGCAACAGTTAGCTTCAGCTTCCTCGAGGTAGTGTTGTGCTTAACCCACTTATTAATTATATGGTAGATTGCGGCATTGCTTGCTTGTTTGTTTGCTTTATTATTTCTTGTGTTTAGAAGGGTGATCTAGAGACATGGATTGTGCGAGGTAGCGGTCCCGGCGGTCAGAATGTCAACAAATCCACAAACTGTGTCATTCTCAAGCATATTCCCACAGGTTCGTCAGACTTACACTGACATGCACCAATGAAGAATAACTGAAGAATAACCTAACCTTGAGGTTAACTCAGGGTTAAGTCGTTATTCCCCAGCTATTTCGTTGCACCAATCAGGGTTAACTTATTCTCCAGTTAACCTCGAGTATAACTAGTCCGCAACTGGCAAAAATTTAACCCTGAGTTGGATAAGGGTTAACTGAAGAATAAGGGGCAGACATCGGTTCTAACGCCTTGAAGTCAGGTTATTTGGAATAAATCCGTGCTGGAGGAAAGTTAACAAAGTTAAAATTAATTATTTGGCAGTATTTCAAAGGATAATAAGAAAATTGAGAATTCAGCAAAACTATATGACTATGGTTTGTAGTAGTATAGTATGCACTTACACTGCCAAATCATTGCTCGAAGTAAGCTGGTTTCATCAATGACCACTAATAACCGGCATAGAACAGACAATTTGACAACAGTTCCCAGTTGTTTTAATATTTGCTGGTTGGTAAGCTCAGGGTTATCTTTATTCTTCAACTATTCTTTAGTTAAGTTGGAGGTTAACTTTATTCCTGAGCCTAGTCTTCAGTTTATGCTCAAGGCTAACTCTATTCTCCAACTATTCTGATTGGCTGACAACAAGGCGGTGCTTTTGCCGATTGGGCAGTCCCAACATAAACTGTTAACATCAAGAATAGCCTTATTCCTGAGCTCAAGTTCAGGGTTAGTTATTCTCCAGCTTAGTTGGAGTATTGCAACGGAATAAAAGTTATGCCTGAGCTTGAGCTCAGGTGGAGAATAGTTAACTCCGAGTTAACTCAGGAATAGCTTAGTTCGGAGCTAAGTTATTCCGATTTGGTGCAAGCGGCCGTTAGTGTAATTTCATAGTCACGTATCCAGGTGTACGCGCGTCGACTTGTGTCAGTAGACGTCACTATTCGCTGCACTTCTACGTGCACGCTGAGGTGCAGCAAACGGATTCCTTAACGCGCGTCGACGCGCGTTTAATTCTCGCGACTCGGAATTTTGAACTCAGCGTTAGGCCTCCTTCCCAGTGTAAGACGATGGACACATTATTGTTGTGGCTCGCTGCACAAATTTGACAGCAAAAAACGCAGAATTTAATTTTCGAATTTTATTGAGGCCGAGGGTTTGTTCTTGACTTCCTGAAGACACAAATTTGGCCTATACTATTTATCGGTTTCACTTTTTATCTACACAGTGTTAAGCTTTTTTGTTTTTCTCGGAATTTTATGCCTTTTATAGCTGATCGTTTGTAGGCGTCACGGTAAAGTGTCACGAAACCAGAGAACTCCAACAGAATCAGAAGTTGGCCCTGCGACGTCTTCAAGAGCTGGTTGATCGTCATCAGAACGGAGAGAGGAGCTATCTGGCCCTAAAGGAGCAATTTGAGCGAGAAAAGGGCGCCAAGGCCAAGGAGGCCCGGGCCAAAGTGAGACAGAGACGAGAGCAGTATGCAGAAATCCGGGAACAGTGGTTGCAACAGGAACAGCAGAAGAGTGCTGAGAAAGAGGCAGATAATGACCCGCTTTGAAATCTGTGCTATGAACTTTGTGTGAATCATTGTACAGTTGCATTTTTGGCTTTTCTTTTGAGTAAATTGTAACTATAGTACGACCAAACAATGTGTGTATAAACTTTGACTGTTCCTATATAGAAGGTTCTCTTTGGAGCAAACCCCAACAATATTTTAGAATCGTCAGGAACTCCAGATTTCGAAAATCTAAAAAAACCAGAATTCCGGGTTCCATTCACGGAAAACCTAAAATTTTTAGTTTTTCTCACATTTTTTGTCGCCATTAAAATTTTGTTTCCACGATCGAATAGAGCTGATTCTGCTTCTCAAAAACTTTCAAAAAACAAAGTTTTCGCAAATTTCAGAAATTGGGTATGTTTTAGTGAAAACTGGATTTTACGCATTGCTGAACAAGTTTTGTGATGGGACCAACTCCCAGAATGCGCCCAGTTCTCGAAAATCACGAAAAATCTTCAAACTAGAGTTAAATCCAATATTGGTAAATTCGTGAATTCCTGGAATATTGTACATTTCTAAAACATTAGTTCTAATATAATATTTGTTCAGCTCATCAAGAGCTTTCAAATAATACCCATATATATTATGGGGGTATTTTAGAAAATTTTTAAAATCCGTAATATCCAGTTTTCGGGAATTCCGGAATTTGAGTACATTTTCTAGAGTTTATTCTAGTACTGAAGTTGTTTAGCTCCTTAAAAGCTTTAGAATGACACTAATCTTGTGGGTATTGGAGAAAATTTTCAAGATCAGAAAACCTTGAATCCTTTTAGTGAAAAAATTGTAAGAGCAAAACCAGCTCTATTCGATCGTGGAAACAAAATTTTAATTGGGATACAGCCATGCTGGTATTTGAGGGGACAAAGCTTTCTTTAAATTTTCTTTCATTTTCTTTTTCTTTTCTTGGGAAAGAAGAAACTTTCTGTGGCACAAGTTGAAAGTGGACAGCTGTCACCCTTAATGACGTAAACAATAAGGTCTACAGGTTAAAGTGTATACACAAAGCATAGGTGATAACAGCAGTGTTGCCAATAGTTTATGCCTAGCACAGCTAAAAGTCATTAATCACGTTATGTAATTCAAGGAGCATTTTCTTTTCCTTTTTCTTTATTTAAAGAAAATTTCCCATTCTCTTTCATTTTCTTTCCCCTCAAATAACGGCATGGCTGTAAAAATTGGGAGAAAAAATAAAATTTTAGATTTTCGAGAATGAAACCAGGAATTCTGGATTTTTCGGGATTTTCGAAATCTTGAGTTCCTGAAGATAGTTGGGGTTTGCTCCAAAGGTTGGTAGGTTAATCTGCTATGAACAGTCAAAGTTTGTACACACATTTTTGCCCTGCTATAGTTGGTATTAGCAAGAGTACATAATTAATTGCAAGAGGAGTCTAGTACGCTTGAAAACTAGATTGGCCAGGCCATCAACTATATATGGGACAATTATTAAAGGGGGACCAAATATTTCATGACACCTTCCCGAGAAGCTCGCTGGTCCTGAACCGAAGAGCAGGCTCGGGACAATAACTCTGACTGACGGATTACCCCTGCTCTGCTCAGAAAGTATAGTTTCCGGTAGGATATGGATACCTGCTCAGTTTTTATACCAACTAAGAACGCTAAAGAACTTATTTTGGAAAGTTTCATCAACTTTCATTTTGTAATGGGCGTTAAACCAACAATACGTGCCCAAAAGGAATCACCACCTTAACCATTCAATACAGAGCTGGAAGAGGGTAACGGGGAACCCGCGGGTTCGATTGGGTGTGGGCCAAAACTCGTGGGCCGCGGGTCTAGGGAGGGTTAAAAATGAGTCAGTTGAGGCTCTCAAACATTTCTGTAAACATTGCGTATGTGCAAAATATGTGTAGGTTTGAACTTATCTAGGTATGCAATGTTAATACCGAATTCAGCATTTGCCATAACAGCCTCTGTGTAGTTTTGCGGATACTCCTGAATGATTTTCATATTTTATCTGTGCCTTAGTTTTTTGTTTTTCTATTATTTATTTTAATTCCCAAAATTATAAATGATTTTATTTCTACATATTCAGTTGAGTTGCTTTTCAACAAACTGCAGTCATGTTCAACTGATTTAGCTAAAAATCCACCACCAGTTTACTCTTGTAGCGCTTCTACCAGGGCTGGTGGACCAAGGGTCTATTTCTTTAAAGATTAAAATGGTCGGATTAAACGGATTAAAAATCAGCTGGATTAAAATTTTAAACGCTATTTCTTTAATGATGGATTAAACGGATTAAAATTAACTAGTTTAATCCGACCACTTTTAATCCGCGGAATAAACGAGTTGATTTTAATCCGTTTAATCCGCCATTAAAGAAGCAACGATTAAACATTTTAATCCGCCAACTTTTAATCCGTTTAATCCGCGTAACTGCACAGAGATTAAAAACTAGTTGAAAATACAGGCAGCGGATTAAACGGATTAAAATTAATCTTTAAAGAAACAGGGATTAAGCAGGTCGGATTAAAATTAACTCGTTGATTTTTTAATCCGAAGTGTGAATAAAGAAACAGGATTAGATTAAAATTTTAATCCTAGTTGCATTAAAGAAATAGGATTAAATTTAATCTGTTTAACTCGTTTAACTCGCTGGATTAAATTTTAATCCGTTTAATCCGTGGTGCTATTTCTTTAATGCGGATTAATTTTAATCTAATCCGTTTAATCTTTAAAGAAATAGGGCCCAAGAGAAAACCGAGGACAAGCTCAGACGGGAGGCGTCAGGCACCCTCGTACCCACGAAACCAGGACCTAGAAGAGAGAAGGGAAGAGGGAGGTTCAGCTTTTCACTCACCATTGAAAGTAAAGAATTGGTCCAGCCGGGGTTCGAATCACGGCCCTTCTGATCCCTTCTAAGCCTTCTAACCAACAACACCTGACAGGGCCATCAGCTGAACTCCCATATCAGGCTTATCTTTCCTACGCCTGCTTCCCTCTGGACTACGTCTTAGCCTTAGCACATCATTTATAAAAAGTGGGTCATGTCGATCAAATAGTTCATTGCAGGTCATGGGTATGGGTCAAGCTGGTAGGGTCCGCGGGTCAGCTGCGGGTCAAAAGCTTTATCCACTTCCAGCTCTGATTCAACACCTGTATTTGAATGTTCACAGTTGTGTTGGTGTAGAAGCTTTGCTTGATTTTAGAAAGATTTTAGTTAATATTGTACTTAATGTCAAGGAAATACACTCGCGGTTGGAGGGCACGGCGCCCCTAAAATCTTCTTTCAGTGCACCTTCAGACATCCAATGAGTCGCCGTTGCATGCCCGGACATCTTGCTGAGATTATGGTTATGTTTGCTGGTCACTTCGAATACTGTGTTAGATTTGTGTCTTCAACGGATAAAAACTATGGAGACTTTTCCCCAGACCAGAACACATCTTCAGGATATGTCAAAGATCTCTTGGAAGGAAATATCAACGTTACCATACCTAATTTCGTGTACCCTAAAACTAGAGGAATGAAGGTTGGCTTTGTGCATTCGCTAAGGTTCGACTACTGGGGATTTCTAATCAACAGTAGTTGGAAAACATCAGCAATCACAAGTGAATTTTGGCACGAAGTATTTTCTGCTGAATGCACTGTGATTATGGTTCTGCTTATAACCATATCTGCTTTGGTGCAGAAATATTGTAGAAACACTTTCAAATGGAAAAGCTTGGAAATGCTACTGCTGTCAATAAACTTCAACGCAAAGTTAACTGTTAAGTTGTTACCAGAAGACCGGGCTCTACCTTGAAAAGGTATGAAAGATACCGACAAAATTACCAGTCCATTTTTCTTAGCATCGCCTAATGCTAATGGTATTTTAATTCGCAGTGCCAAAATCCTACCAAGTACGCTTAATTGTGTTACACTGAATAACTATGAAGACACCATTAAGCTAATTTCCTCAAATAAATACGGCTTCTTTCTATCATCTTACCTATTTCTACAGTCCCTAATTAGATCTCATTCGAATGTGTTTGTTTTCAAAGACACAACTATGACTAAAGCCGGTTTCTTTTCCATGGCAAGGAAGAACGATTCCAGAATTAAGAGCCAGTTGGAGCTCTTTTATCTAAACTTTTCAAGGTATGGTTTGTTGAAATACGTCCACAGAAAGTATGAACGTTGAGCAGATTCAAGACCAGTTTCCAACCATATGGTTAATTCTATTGGAATGTTGGGTATACGGTATCTGTGGGTTTTTGGATTGCTGGGAACTGCGGTGGCAACCGCCATGCTTATCTTGGAGTGTGATCTCAGCCGTTTGCAACAGAAAACGAAGATACTGCACAGAATCGCTTCCTGTTTGGTTTCTGTTCCAGAAAAGGGACCAAAAGTTAATTAGCATGACTATTTCACGCTCACAAAATGTTTAACGTGCGAACAAAACTTACGGCCTCTTCAAGAAAGGGTAGAGTAGAGTTAAAACTAATTGAATGCTTTTCATGAAAGAGTTAGAAACGGGAAAGTCAAGCTTGAATGGAGTTAAACGAGCTAAAATTCTTAATTTATACTCTGCTCTATTTTACACTACCGTTTTTGAAAAGGCCCTAAGGAAACGGTGGTTAACAAAACATTCACCTTTACGAATTCCTTTAATTTATGTTCACAACATAATATTGAGCATTAAAGTTTGTTAGTTTTGTTTTGTGGGAAGAAAAGTTTCAAAGGAACTGCAATGGAAACACATTGAGAATTCCGTTATGCCGGTTATGGAAAAACCCAGTGCCCCTAGATAAGATAAAGGGAATCTAGCTTCTTTTTAGTCTGTTACTTACTATACAAAGACACCTTACATTTTTGAACCCAATCTTTCTTCGAGACGTTAGCGGAGATTCGTAGTAGCAAGAGTATATAATGAGGAAGAGTGGGAAGCTTGGCTCTTCCCAATAGAAACTGGCTACGAGATGCTCTGCACATTAAGGCCGAAATCTCGGCTGAGTCCCACCTGCCCCCATTGTTCATCGTGTGTTAATATATGCGATTGAACTAAAACGCATCTGATTGGCTATCGCTCATCCTATGTTCAATTTATGTGTTTTAGGGGACCACCCCCTCCCCGAAATATCTGGGGGGGTCCCGCGTTAGCGTTGTCAAGTGTGTAGTATATGCAGTCGAACAGCAATGCACTGATGAAGATTACGGTAGCTGGGTAATCAAATACATTTCAGCTCGGCTGCATATAAACACACGCTTAACATGCTAAGCGAAGCGGGACTCCCCTGAGATCTCGGGGGTCCCCTTATACACGTAAATTTAACATTAGGTAGGCGATTAGCCAATCAGATGCGTTTTAGTTCAAACGCATATAAACACATGCTGAACAATGGTAAGTGGGACCCTCGTGCACAGATATTTGGTGGCGAAATTGTTGTGACTACGTTTGGAGGTCGGAATCAATTTTGGTTAATTGATCAAACAATGTAGCTTAAACATAAAACTGATAGGATTCCTATTAGCAATATATTTAAGGTAATTTATTAGGATGTTGGTTAGTTCTCTCGCTCACTAGCTCTCGCCAGGAGAAAGGAAAATTTTTAATATTAATGATATATTATTTGAATAACACAAAAAATATACTAAAGGAATATATACATATAATGTCCAGGACAGGCACTACTGGAATTGGCCCTGTTTGGTAATTAGAACGCAGCTTGCAGAGCCCAGTGGAATGCTGTGTTTATATTGAGCACTTACCAATTAGTAGACTTGTTTTCCCAGGTTGTCGAATTTCAATAATAAGGACGACTTTGGCTTGCAGCTTCAACATACCTCCTGGTCCTGAGAGTGCCACTTAGGTGTGAATTTATTTAAGGCCAAAGTTCTTCCGGAGTCTTGATGTGGCTCAAACTAACAGTCTATTAATAGCTGATGTCGTCTCTCTTTCTGACTAGGTATAGAATCATATTGAACTTTACTTCTCCACGTGATCCATGTCTTATATTGTGGAGGAGTTACCTTTTTCAGTCTTCAGGTTTCTTTGACTCAGCGTTAGTTGCTCGTTACTAAAGTGGAGCAGCACAACGACGTTTATGTCCTAAGCCTCTGGCGCACATGGAGTGAGATCAGAATCAAAACTGTTATGAGCCGACTTTGAGTACATGACTCGTTTGCACCCAACACTCCCTCACAGGAGACAAATGAAAAACATTACATGTAGCTAGTGTATCCCAAAAGGCACCGTCCACCTGTTTTGACCGGCCGGCCGTAAAGTAATCGACCGGCAGTAATCCGCCGTAAGTTTAGATTAGTTTAATCCAATTTAAGAAAGGCCCTTAGAAAGGTTATGAAACACCAAGAACCTACATAGAAGACCCACAAAGAGATTTAAACAGGATAAGTAATTACGCCACGTAGGCAAGCAAAAACTAGATAATTATGGATGAAATAGTAAAATTCAGAATCTCAAAAACCCTTTGATTCCCATGCAAACAAAACCTTCATAAACAAATAGTCAAAATAACTTTATTTTACAGAAAGCAGCCGGCTAGCTAGCTAACTGAGTCTGAGTAACAATTATTACTGTTGGCGGTCTAATTTCTTTCCACCGGGTCAACTGCTCGCCGGAAGGCCGAGGTGTATGCCAAACATGAATCAACATGAGGTCGGGTCCTGGGAGGGGCTTTCCCCAAGAAATTGTTGACTGGGAATTTGTAACTTTGGAGTTTGGACGGACATTTACGACTGGGGCTTGAGCCGTGCGAATAGCATCAAGAGTACATAATAACTGAGTGCCTTTTCAAGAAAGGGTAGAGTAGAGTTAAAATTAACTCGATCCCTTTCAAGAAAGGGTTAAAAGGGTTAATTTATCCCCTGCGAGTTAGAGAGAGTTAAAATTTTTAACTCTGCGTTGTTTCTTGAAAAGAGTTAAAATTAACTCGCTCTAACTCTACCCTTTTCAAGAATCGCTGCAAGAGTTAAATATTTGCAGAGTTAATTTTAACTCTACCCTTTTCATAGAAAAAGCCTTGATGGAGTTAAACAGAGTTAAATTTAACCATTGAAATTTAACCCCCGTCAAAACACGCGGGTTAAGCAGAGTTAAAACACAAAGGAAGACTTCATTAATGCCCTCATTGAAATTTCACAAATCTGGGGTTTGTTACCTCATTTTTCTTTGTGTCCCATGTTTTATTCTTCTATTGTCAAGTATTCTATTAACGGATTTTGACAATTGCTTACATCTATTTTTATTTATTTCTGTTATTATTCATTCAAAATGATTTCATTCCTGCTATCAGCTTGACCTTGATATGGTTGCATAAGTAATGTACCGATGGTTTGAACGATTCCGTAGTATAAAAACAGCGTGTTTTGGCAATTTTTTCAGCAAATAAGCAGACACAAATGTAATTAGCTAACATAGCCAATCGTGCTAGAAATGTGGTGAGCTGACATAGCAATCAGGAACCTTCACGTTGGATCTTATTGGCTGCGGCACGCTGTGTTTTATTTTCATTGGCTGTTTTAAAACATGCTGAGAACATTCTTGAAATTTGAAGGTTAAGTCGAGTTAAACGGAAACGCAAAAAGTTTTTAACAGCAGAAAATAAAGCAAAAGTAATGTCTAAAAACTGGAAGCAAAGCTGAAAGAATAAACTAGTAATTCATTATCCAGTACATTGTTATAAATCTCGCAGGCTACACACTTATCAACGCTGTTTTGAATGGTTGCCTTCGAATCGAACATATTTTTACTCAATAAAATTATCATTTCAAAAATTTAAAAATGAGTTTACCATGAAGCGACCATTCAGGGAGCAGAACAGGGTTTTTACATACTACCATTTTGTTGAAAAGTTGAATGTAGGTTGTCAAGCAAAAAATTCAGAAATCTGCAAATTTAAAACTATTAAATTAAATATATTATTATACCCCAAAAGTTCTTCAAAAAATGAATTTAATTTACTAGTATTTACAAAAGTATATATATATATATACATATGACGATGATGATGTTTGTTCACTAGTAGAATGGATTTATATTGTTGTAGTCAGGATATTTATGTAAATCGATTTCAGCGTGGCTAGTTCCCTTTTCAAGGAAGCTGGAGTAGAGTAGAGTAGAGTTAAAATTAACCCTTTAAATGAAACTGTGGAGTTAATTTTAACTCTGCCATTTTTAACTCCTTTTAACCCTGCCGTTTTTAACTCTGCAGAGTTAAAGAGAGTTAAAACACGCAGAGTTAAAATTAACTCCATAGTTTCTTGAAAAGAGTTAAAAGAGTTAATTTTAACTCTACTTAACTCTACTCTACTCTACCCTCTCTTGGAAAGGCCCTAAGAGTGTGACAAGCGTCAAGCTCTTAGGCTTGCGACATCATCAACAGGATAACGGCT
>JASAND010016218.1:0-18149 GCA_030248195.1 Trissonchulus latispiculum
AGCAGTAGGTTGTGTCTGACCAGCCGGTTTCGCCAATCCTGGAAAAGCTGAGCCGCCAGAAGCAGCACCGACATTCGCAGCACCGGGCTGGGAACTTGTGCCAGCACTGGATCCAAACAAAGACGGCTGTGCTGCTGGAGCAGCAGTCGACGGTGCTATAGTGGCCGTCTGCGTACTGGGTGCTGCAGCACCAAACAACGATGACGTTGGTGCGACACTTGCAGCAGCAGTTGTCTTGGCGCCTGCTGTGGCAGCACCAAACAAGGACGTCGAGCCTGGTGCTGCCGTACCTGACAAAGTCGTGGCGGAGGCTCCAGCGGCTGTGTTGCCAAAGCTGAACAGAGTCGTCTGGGGTGCTTTGGCAGCACCAGTAGTAGTAGCGGCAGCAGCAGAAGCAGCAGTACCGAACAGCGAGCCAGATGCAGCACCGGCCGATGCAGGTGCTGCAGCAGCAGCTCCACCAAAGCGAAAGGTGGGCGGAGCCGTACCAAACAGTGAAGTCGCTCCAGGCTGAGGCTGAGTTGTGGCAGCTGGAGCTGCAGCTGCAGCAGCAGTGGTTGCTGCAGTAGTAGCTGCCGGTTTAAACAGAGAAGATGTCTGTGGTGGTGCCGCAGTGGTAGTCTGGGGAACGCCAAAGGAAGGTGCCGCAGCAGTGGCACCGAACAAACCCCCACCACCACCAAACGGCGTTTTCCCACCAAACAGTGGAGCACCAGATTGCTGTTGTGGTTGTTGTTGGCCACCAAACGAAAACAGTGATCCCGATCCACCGCCGGCAGTTGTCGTTGATGCAGGTGCAGCACCAAGAGAGCCAAAAATCGGCGGTGCTGCGGTCGTGGTGCTGCTAGTTGCTACAGCACCTGCAGAAACACTACCGGCAGCCGGTGCTGCAGTTGAACCGAAACTGAAACCACCACCAGTAGACGGTTTTGCGGCTGTAGTAGTAGACAGAGCTCCTCCAAACAGTCCACCTGCTCCTGTGGGTGCGGCACCCGCAGAGGCGCCAAAACTGAATCCACTGGAAGCAGCCGGATTGCCAGCTGCAGTGGCCCCACCAGAAGTAATACTGGTACTGGTACCACCAAAACCGCCAAAGCCACCGAAACCTTAAATGCAGAAAGAAAAAAGTCATGTACCGCAGAAGGTACGAAATATTACAGTACAGAAGAGGTTATGGATAATGATGGGCGGTAATTATATATGTTAGTTTTCTTGAAAAAAGCCAAAACATCTACGTATATATACAATCTGACAATTACTGAAGAAAAAGTCACAGCCACATTTCTTCCTGTCGCAGATACTATTTTACATAGCGTTTTACAAAAGTTAAAGTCAAAAATAGGTATACCAAATTATGATGTAGTTGTCTCATGGATGTGAATACAAAGTTACAACCAACACCGAAACGACAAACACAAACCAACGAAACATAAACGACAAACATTTATTTTACTGAAATTATGTATATATAGCAAAATGTTTTTTCAAATATTGAATTAATATTAAATTTTCAACGATTAGAAATATATAACTGATACGTACGTTTCCCACAAGATCTAAAAATTGTCAGCATTGCCCAATGTCCGACCCCAGCACATCTTTACATGCACAATTTTCAATAATCATACGTGCCATATATATACGTATTACGTACCAGAAGTTGTTCCGCCAGTCAACCCAGAACCAAATAACGTAGTTGAGGCTGCCGTTGTCACCACAGCACTGGGGGCCGATCCAGGATTTCCTGAAGACGCACCGAAACTGAATCCACCAGACATTTTTCTACAAGCAACAAAAATGTAACGATGTATATACATAATTATAATTATCACGAAATTAGCAAATGTGCACGCAACTTCGAGTATCGCTTGTGTAGCTAAATTGGTTGATTAAGTCCTAAATTCTATTAGGACATGCATTGGTATTTGTCATAGGTGTGTTTTGTAGGGGAGGCTCAACCACCGCCAAACACCCTACCCCCCCAGATTTCAAACTGTTGCCAGAAAATAATAAAATTTTGCCGAAAAATAGACTAAAGCAGCCTAATGTTGCAAAAGAATTCTTTGAAAATTGACTCAAAATAGTGGTTTCGAAAATTTTTTGAAGATTTAATCGATCGATCAGTAGAATCAATCGAAAAATTTGTCTCCGATTTTCGCGAATAGTAGCCTATAGGGTAATTCGGGGTTCAGCAACCTCGATTTACCCTTGGTGTATATATACCTTCTCAGCCAAATCGGAGACAAAAATTTTTTTCGAACTATAAGGGGGACATGGCAAAATTTCTGTCCCCCCATCTTTATAAGGGCCGAAAACCCCACCATTTTTTGAAGAAATTTTTAACAGCACAACAAGAAAACAAAGACTATAGTGGGACACTAAATATATATATATATATATATATATATATATATATATATATATATATATATATATATATATCGAGGACGCTGCGTTCATCCTACGCGGTCAGATTACGCCAATTTTGCATATATACTTGCCTAGCCAGAGGCTAAAAATCCTAAAATTGCCAGTTGGCTGCAAAAGGGATAGGTGTGTTTGGAGAGGGGAAACCCCCCCCAAACTGGGTTTTCCCTATGCGAAAAAAGTGGGGTGGAGCTTCCCCAACTTGTGGGGGGGGGAGGGAAAGACCAAAAGTGGGGGAATCCAAAAGTGACCTAATGCCAAAAATGCAGTAAAAATAGCCTGTTTTCTACATAACCGCTATAACTACGCCTAAAAGTGCGCGAAAAATCAAGTTTGAGTGCCAAAATAGACCATTTTTGACCAAAAAATTCCGGCGAAGCCGGAAAATGTTTGAAATTTTTGACCAAAAATCCTTAAAATTTGGAATTTTCTGGGCACCCTATAGTGAGTGGGGGGAGCCCAAAAAAGGGGGGACGAGTGGAGGGGGAAGGGGTCGACTGGGGGGAACCCAAAAAGTGGCAGGGGCGCCCCCACTCCCCCCCAAAATGGCAAAAACAGGCTACTTTTAAAAACTTCGAGCCTTCGGCGCGACAATTTACTTTTTGCAATACGGCGGACAAAGTGCAAAAATTTTTCACCTTCTGGGGGGGGGCTCCGCCCACAGACCCCCCCCATTGCATTTTACATTGGACCCCCCCCCTTTACAAAATCCTGGGTGCGGGCCTGAGTAAAAGTAATATGCATACGAAATTATAAACCACAATCTTGGCTAATTTCGGCATATTTTAGCACAAATTTGTCGATTTCCAGCCCAATTTTCGCATACGAAAACTACGTATTGACGGAAGCTTTTGAGTACGTCTAATGTACTGTATACATCAAAAAGGGAGCATTTTAGCTAAAAAACCTTGGGTACAGCTGGGCTTATTCTAGTGGGGGGGGGGGGGGGGCGCGGCCCCCCCATAAACACCCTTCCCCCCCCAAAAATCGCCCCCCCCCAAAAAAAGTGAGTGCCCCTTTTGGTACCAAATTTTGCCCTGAAAAAATCGCTCAGAAGGCCAAATTTTCAAAAATTTTCCGGCTTCGCCGGACATTTTTACTCAGTTTTTGCCCTTTTCAACACTAAATCTGCTTATTTTTGCTATAAAAATCAACTTTTATAGTATATGCCAGAAAAACACCGCTATTTTTAGCATATTTTTCGAAAAATTTTCGCCCCCCCCCAAAAAATTCCTTGCCCCTCGGACCTTTGGGGGGGTCCCCCCCCCAAGAAAAAATCCCTAGAATAAGCCCAGTACAGTTTTGGGGGGGTCCTCCTCACCCAGGGGCGGATCCAGGGGGGCCGGGGGGGGGGCGGCGCCCCCCCCCACCGTCGCGATTCGAAGGTAGGAAAAATTAAAGAGAGAAAGAGGAAAAAGAGCAAAAAACCTAAAAATTTCGCGCCTTCGGCGCGAATTTTCTACTTTTTAACCGCATATTTATTGCATTTGTGAAGAAAAAGCTTGAAATGCATCCGATTTTTCGGAGAAAATTACCATTTTTGCCTAAAAATGTCAAAAATTTTAAAAATTTTGTTCAGTTCTTCAGTATAAAAAGAATTAAAGATCCGAGTACCGATTTTATTGCAAAAACAAAAAATTTCTTCAACTTCTGGGGGGCTCCGCCCCCCAGACCCCCCTCTGGAAAAATTTTGCCGCCCCCCCGTCACGAAATCCTGGATCCGCCAGTGTCCTCCCCCCCAAATTTCGGATTTTGGTGGGGGTCCCCCGCGCCAAATTTGACCCTTCTACTCCCCATCCATAGTTTCACCGGAAATTTTGGTTGGGCAAGGGGTAAGCTCTGGAATTTTGGTGGACGACCCGCGAAATGTGATGGGGGTACCCCCCCAAAACTGGGACCTCAGAAAACCCGGCCTAAAAATGCAAAATTTCTGTATTTTAACGCTTTTACCGTGAAAACAAGGCTTGTTTTGATAGTTAAAGTTTAGACGTTTTATACGAAGTTTTACAGTGATTTTAAGTCAAAATTTGAGAAAAATTTTTCAAAAAATTACCAATTTTGGGCCAAATTTAGCTAACTTTTTTGGCTCCAAAAAGGTCCGGGGGGGGGGGTTGGGTAGGGGTATATAGCCGAAAGCTGGGGGCTTAGGTGTATATACCACCTGTTTGGGGTTGGGGGGCGTAAAAAGTCCAAATCTGGCTTGGGGGGTCTAAAAAATCGGAAATTTAAAAAAACTGTACCCAATTTTTTCAGCTAAACCTGGCCCTTTTTTGACATATAAAATCCACAATTTTAGACATAGATCTACTCAAAACGACTCGTATTATATACGTTTTATTTTTTAAAGCCTATTTTTTAGCGTTTGTAACTATTTCCAGCCGGTTTTTTCAGAACATTTTTGAAAAATTGCAAAAATTTTTGCAAAAACTTTGCATTTCTTCTCTTGTTTGGACCCCATTTTAGGGGGGAGGGGGGACTGAGCTCGGGTTGGGAGGGAGCAGTTGCGGTCGGGTATGGGGTGGCTGGCATTTTTTAGTGGGGGGGGGTGGGGCGGGCCCCCCACTTTTCGGTTCCCCCTTCCACTTTTCGGAGCCCCCCCACTTTCGCCCTCCCCCAACCTTTCGGAGCCCCCCCCTCACTTTCGCCCTCCCCCCACTTTCCGGAGCCCCCCCCCCTCACTTTCGCCCTCCCCCACTTTTCTGGGGTCGCCCAAAAGTGTTCCAAAAATTAGGTTTTTGAGGTTAGATTTTCAAAAATTTTCTCAATTTTTAGCAAATTTTTGGACTTATAAGATCATTTTAAGTTTAAAAACTACAAAAACTGAAGTATACAAGAAAGTAAAATGCTCCTCCGGAGCATGGAAAAGTAATATGGGTGGATGGGGTGAGGTTGCGAAATCAAGAGAGGACTAGCTTTGAAAATGCTTAATATGGGGCTAGGTTCTAAAAGAAAGGAGGACTAGGTTGTGGGCGAACTAATATGGGCACAGCGTCGCCGAACAACCCATATTCGCGGGCTGTAAGTATTATACATTCATCTATATCAATTTCTGGACTTTAAATTATAGCTCCAGATTCTAAATTAGATGATAATCTATATCCGCCTATTCGTACTTCCATGTATTATATAGTCAGACTTTTCCTTCGAGAAAGTCTAAGCCTACTGTTCATTTTATGCATTTATACAGACAGCATATTTAAAGAATAATTTTATAGCGATTGTCCTTGACTGGAACCCTGCCGGATTGAACCAATAGTTTTACCGCTACATCCCTATGTTTCTGTCCGATACTTGTCATAGTCCAACTAAATTTAAGGTATATAGCTAGCCTAAAACTGCCCAGGCAAACAACTATATACTATATCTCGCAGATTACCTATTCAACATTTTTACTCCAGTGTTGACCGTTCTATATGTATATATATATGTGACAAACGCTGAAGCGAAGCGTGCAAGCCCGCGAATATGGGTTGTTCGGCGACGCTGTGCCCATATTAGTTCGCCCACAACCTAGTCCTCCTTTCTTTTAGAACCTAGCCCCATATTAAGCATTTTCAAAGCTAGTCCTCTCTTGATTTCGCAACCTCACCCCATCCACCCATATTACCTTTCCATGCTCCGGAGGAGCATTTCACTTTCTTGTCCTCTTAGCACTTTAAAGATTCTCTCACAATATTCCAATGTTGTTAAACATTGGCCTTAAGATTAGCTCGTACGTCGAGGCCGAGGGAGAATTGGCAAGGGGAGGCCTCCATGAACGAACTTCCCCATCAAAAAAGTGGACCCCCTTTGGTACTAAATTTTGCAGTGATAGTTTAAATAGACGGCATAGCTTGATTTTCCGGCTTAATGATGGATGCGTTTCCAGTGAGATTAATGCGTTAAGAAGGAGCCGAGCATCCCGCAGGGTACTTACAGTATACAGGACTATGGGACCACTTTTCCTGGGGGTTTAACAGTGGTCAGTAGGCAGTAGTGACCAGTGGTCACTTCCATTGGTTTCGGCAATATGCTCATTGAAACGAGCGTAGTCGATTTACTCGTATGCCCCCAACCAAAACTCCGAAAAACGCTGTTTTAGGAAATTTGACCAGAGGTAAATAGGGCCCCAAGGCCGTAGTGACCAGTGGTCACATCCATCGGTTTCGGCAATATGCTCATTGAAACGAGCGTAGTCGATTTACTACATATGCCCCCAACCAAAACGCCGAAAAACGCTGTTTTAGGTCATTTGACCAGTGGTCAATAAGGCCCCAAGGCCGTAGTGACCACTGGTCACTTTCATCGGTTTCGGCAATATGCTCATTGAAACGAGCGCAGTCGATTTACTACATATGCCCCCAACCAAAACGCCGAAAAACGCTGTTTTAGACCATTTGACCAGTGGTCAATAGGGCCCCAAGGCAGTAGTGACCAGTGGTCACTTCCATCGGTTTCGGCAATATGCTCATTGAAACGAGCGTAGTCGATTTACTACATATGCCAACAACCAAAACGCAGAAAAATGCTGTTTTAGGCAATTTGACCAGTGGTCAATAGGGCCCCAAGGCCGTAGTGACCAGTGGTCACTTCCATCGGTTTCGGCAATATGCTCATTGAAACGAGCGTAGTCGATTTACTATTTGTGCCCCTTACCAAAACTCCGAAAAATGCTGTTTATAGTGAATTTTCCCTACTTTGACCCTGGGCGAGGAACCACGGGAGCCATGCTGACCACTTCGGGCGGTATCGGCAGTATGCTCATCGTTTTCAGCGACCCCGATTTACTATATATGGGTACCACCCCAAGGCCGAAAAACGCCATTTTTAACGACTTTTAGGCTATTTCTAGTGAAAATGGGACAACTTTTCGCCCAAAACAGGTGAAAAAATGCAAAGTTTGGGCCCATCTCCTGAAAGCTACAGAGCGAAATTAAAAAAATCCCCCTCGTTACTTTGTGTGCATTGGCCGAAATATTCAAATAAAATAAACCAAACCGATCTAGCTGCTAGTCTGAGAAAATAAAATAAACCAAACCGATCTAGCTGCTAGTCTGAGAAAAAAAGTCCACCACAACCGAAGTGCCAAAATAGCGAAAGTCCGACTTTGGGGCCTTGGCACAGAGCCAAAATTGGCCAGGTGCCAAAATGACCAAAAAAAGATAGCATGAGGGGATACTGTCTACCAACATATAACAGTAGTATTGGACCAAAATGCCCACAACGTTCCAACAATTCGCTAGAAAATGCACTTCCGAAAAGCGTTATTCACCTAGAAAAAAAAAGCAAACGCAAACTAACTGCTGCCAAGTGCAAAAATTTGAAGTTTCGAATTCGAACCAAAAGTATGGTGATACTTGTAGTACTACTCGAGTACTTTACGATGGTAACATTTTTACCCCTCCCGAACCTCTAATTAGCTGGCTCCAGGCCAACACGGTCTCCAGGGGGCCGCGCAGACGCGTTTACACCCATATTATGTAGGGGCGCTATCGCGCCCCTACATAATACTTTAAAAACTACTTTAAAAAACTAAAGTTTTTACCTTAACAATTAGTGATGGGCACCGGATATTTTTTCATATCCGGATATCCGCCTATATATATATTTTGCGTTAACGGATATCCGGATATCCGGTTATCCGCCTATTCCAAACTTAACTTCAAGAAAATTTTTCGATTTTGCAGTTAAATTTTTTACAATTTTTGATATTTTTGTCAAAAATGTGCTAATTTTTCATTGTTTTGACAAAAATGTACACGGATATCCGGATATTTTTCTCAAATCGGATATTATCCGTATATGCGGATATCCAGGTGCCCATCACTATTAAAAATGCTAATTTTTGGCTAAAAATTTCGGTATATATTAGGGATCGACCGGAACTAAAAAAAACCGGAACCGGAACCGGAATTGGCTTTAAAAATCCGGAACCGGAACCGGAACCAGCTCTTTAACACTACAAAAATCGAAAAATTTTTCTGACGTTTTGGACAATTTTTGCACAATTTTTCGCTTTTTTATAGTTACTAGAACATTGTAATAACGCTTGCTTTATATTTTATATATATAGTTATTTTTCAATGCAGAAACATGAAATTTGCAATTTATTAAGAGATTTTTGTCTTATAGCATAGTCAAACTTTGCTACATTATATATGCACAATTTCTCCAACTTGAAATGAACAAAAAATTTCTTTTTTTGGCTAGCTTCATCAGGATTTTTAAATTTTAAATGACCAAAATATTTTTAAAAACCATTGCTATTTGTTCCATCCATAATATTTTAGTAATTCTGTTGTTCTGCGCACTGGATTAATTACTAAACAAAGAGCAATAAACTTACGTAGTCAGTATTTAAAGTCCAGTCTCGATTTAAACAATTAAAAAGATTAAATTGTATTGTATTGTAAATTGTAAAGTGATTAAAAATAAAACTGCCCTGATTATACAACAGCGCACTCTATAATTTTGAAATAGCATAGGTCGACGGTAAGGCTTCAATAATTTCAATTCAGCATTAGGTATCTTAGCACTACTTAAATTTAAAAGTTTCGGCGGTCTTGTGCTATCTAATCTGAGTTATTAAGTATATATTATTTTTGTTTTATAATATATTAATATTCATAACAACGATACATTAGACATCATTACAAATTCGAAACAATCTAAGTAATGCAATAGCGCCGCAGGCGAAAATTTTTGAATAAATCATATTCTGGTTATAAGAGAATTGCAGTTTTTCAAAAAGTTTTAAAGAATTTTGATAAAAGTTTTGAAAATTTTAATAACATTTTGCTTTTGATAATAGGCTAAAATTGGTTCCGGTTCCGGTACGTTTTGAAAAACCGGAACCGGAACCGGAACAAAAAAGTACCGGAACCGGAATTCCGGTCGATCCCTAGTATATATATATATTTTTACCTTCGGCTCGCCCCCCCCACTTCCCCCTCCCTGGGAAGGGGGGGGGGGAAGCCCCCACTTTCAAAACTCTTAAAAATGCCAGGGTGGGGGGTCTCACCGGAGGCAAACTGTGGCCTGGCACACCTATGGTTGAGGGAGGGTATGTCGAAAATTCTTTGGGGGGCAAAGCAAAGGGGGTCGAAAATTTTGGGTGGAGTACCCCCTCCCAACCATAGGTGTACCACCTGTTTGGGTTGGGGGGAAGTCCAAATCTGGCTTGGGAGGTCTCAAAAATCGGAAATTTTAAAAAACTGTACCCAAACAGTACCCAAACTTTTTTCAGCTAAAAATGACCCTTTTCGACATAAATCTAATAAAAAAACCACTCGTATTGCGTCTTAAAACCTATTTTTTAGCGTTTTTAAATGTGTCTAGACAATTTTATCAGAAAAATTTTGAAAAATTGCAAAATTTTTTTAAAAAATTCAGCATTTTTTCTCTTGCTTGGACCCCATTTTAGGGGGGGGAGGGGGGGTCTGAGCTCGGCTTGGGGGGGGAGTAGTCGATGTCGGATATGGGGGTGGGGGTTCTGGCCTCTCCGTGGGGGGGTCTCACAGGGGGTAAGCTGTAGCCTGGTACACCTATGCTCCCAACCCCCCTGGTGAAACTCCTCCTCCCCAAACCAAACAGGTGGTATATACACCTGTGTTTTGAATAGCACATGAGATGTCGAAAAAGCTAAATTTAACATGAGACTTGTGGCGTGGTGGGATGTTTCCCCATTCAGGTTTTCCCACTGCTACTTTTTGCATTATACCGGCCTAACGCTACAACCTAGGGAAGTGCAAGTAGGCTTAAAAGACACTACTAAGTAGTTAAGATTGGCATATATAAAGTTCTCATTTCTCAGATCGTATAATAGAAGAGTTCCAGCAAAATCCGAAAATGTGGGATTTTTGTTTCCCCCATGCCGGGGCCGAAAAGTTGATATTGTAAAAACGCCCAAAACAAGCCTTGACGAAACAAGCCAAGACGAAAAAAGCATTTAAAATGCAGAAAATTTTGCGTTTAGGCCATTTTTTGGATTTCCTGAGGGCCGAATTTAGGGCGGTTCGGTGAGGGGGGGGGAGCGCCCCATCACATTTCGAGGGTCGACCTCGACCACCACATTTCCAAAATTTATCAATCCAACATTTTTAAAATTATCCCCACCAAAATTTCTGGTAAAAATAGGGGCTGCTAAATTTTTACATCTTTGTGCAAAATTTCAAGGGAAAGCCTAAGGTCTGTGGGGAGACGGAGCATACAGATCTATTTACTGGAAGGTATCCACCCTCATAGTATCCTAATCCTAATTCCGAACGTAATTTTCACCGCGCCGGCTCTGCCGCCGCGGCCTCCCCCATAGGTGTGTAAGGGGAGGTCGGGGGGACCAGGGTTGGGAATCTCGGTCTCGGTCTCGCCCAAAAGCCGAGACTTGACCAGTCTCGGTCTCGGTCTCGCTCACCCAAAAGTCTCGGTCTCGGACTGAGACCGGGAATTTTTTGAAAACAACAAATTTCAGCGAAAATTCTGGATTAATGTAACGAAAATTCACTTACGAGTAGCGGGAACCGTATGTTTATGTGTTAAAGCCCCTAATACTGGTTCTAAGCCTGAAAAACTAGAAAAAACTAAGTTTAAGCTTAAAATTGCTAGTGTCGGTCTCGGTCTCGCCCAAAAGCCGAGACTTGGCCAGTCTCGGTCTCGGTCTCGCCCAACCCGGGGGCCGTCCCCCCAAATGGAAGGGTCCCCGACCATAGTGTCCTTTGGGAGAGCTATCCCCCCTCAATTTTTGACCAACTTTAAACCCTCCCTCAGAATTTTTGACATACATACCCTCTCCCAACTTTCGGCTGCCCCCTTTCCCGAACCCATAGGTATACCACCTGTTTGGGTTGGGGGGGAGCAAAAGGTCCAAATTTGGCTCGGGTGACCCCACCCAAATCCGAAATTTGGGGGGAGGACCCGACTAAACTGTACCCAAGTTTTCTTAGCTCAAAATGCTCCTTTTTCGATGTACAATACATTAAACGAACTCAAAAGCTTCTGTCAATAGTTTTCGTATGCGAAAATAAGGCTTGAAAATTAACAAATTTGTACTAAAATCTGCCTAAATTAGCCCAGATTGTGGTTTATAATTGCGTATATTACCTTTTAATTGCTATAAATAATCATCTTTAGCTGTTTATAGGCGATGTATAGCCTATTTTTCTAATTTTTTTCAAAAATTTCCAGAAGTTGCAAAAAATTTTTTAAAAAATTCAGCATTTTTTCTCTTGTTTGGACCCCATTTTAGGGGGGGAGGGGATCTGAGCTCGGCTTGGGGGGGGAGTAGTCGATGTCGGATATGGGGGTGGGGGTTCTGGCCTCTCCGTGGGGGGGGGGGGGTCTCACAGGGGGTAAGCTGTAGCCTGGTACACCTATGCTCCCAACCCCCCTGGTGAAACTCCTCCTCCCCAAACCAAACAGGTGGTATATACACCTGTGTTTTGAATAGCACATGAGATGTCGAAAAAGCTAAATTTAACATGAGACTTGTGGCGTGGTGGGATGTTTCCCCATTCAGGTTTTCCCACTGCTACTTTTTGCATTATACCGGCCTAACGCTACAACCTAGGGAAGTACAAGTAGGCTTAAAAGACACTACTAAGTAGTTAAGATTGGTATATATAAAGTTCTCATTTCTCAGATCGTATAATAGAAGAGTTCCAGCAAAATCCGAAAATGTGGGATTTTTGTTTCCCCCATGCCGGGCCCAAAAAATTGATATTGTAAATACGCCCAAAACAAGCCTTGACGATACAAGCCAAGACGATAAAAGCATTTAAAATGCAGAAAATTTTGCGTTTAGGCCATTTTTTGGATTTCCTGAGGGCCGAATTTAGGGCGGTTCGGTGAGGGGGGGAGCGCCCCATCACATTTCGAGGGTCGACCTCGACCACCACATTTCCAAAATTTATCAATCCAACATTTTTAAAATTATCCCCACCAAAATTTCTGGTAAAAATAGGGGCTGCTAAATTTTTACATCTTTGTGCAAAATTTCAAGGGAAAGCCTAAGGTCTGTGGGGAGACGGAGCATACAGATCTATTTACTGGAAGGTATCCACCCTCATAGTATCCTAATCCTAATTCCGAACGTAATTTTAACCGCGCCGGCTCTGCCGCCGCGGCCTCCCCCATAGGTGTGTAAGGGGAGGTCGGGGGGACCAGGGTTGGGAATCTCGGTCTCGGTCTCGCCCAAAAGCCGAGACTTGACCAGTCTCGGTCTCGGTCTCGCTCACCCAAAAGTCTCGGTCTCGGACCGAGACCGGGAATTATTTGAAAACAACAAATTTCAGCGAAAATTTTGGATTAATGTAACGAAAATTCACTTACGAGTAGCGGGAACCGTATGTTTATGTGTTAAAGTCCCTAATACTGGTTCTAAGCCTGATAAACTAAAAAAACTAAGTTTAAGCTTAAAATTGCTAGTCTCGGTCTCGGTCTCGCCCAAAAGCCGAGACTTGGCCAGTCTCGGTCTCGCCCAACCCTGGGGGGGCCGTCCCCCCAAATGGAAGGGTCCCCGACCATAGTGTCCTTTGGGAGAGCTATCCCCCCTCAATTTTTGACCAACTTTAAACCCTCCCCTCAGAATTTTTGACATATATACCCTCTCCCAACTTTCGGCTGCCCCCTTTCCCGAACCCATAGGTATACCACCTGTTTGGGTTGGGGGGGGGGGAGCAAAAGGTCCAAATTTGGCTCGGGTGACCCCACCCAAATCCGAAATTTGGGGGGGAGGACCCGACTAAACTGTACCCAAGTTTTCTTAGCTCAAAATGCTCCTTTTTCGATGTACAATACATTAAACGTACTCAAAAGCTTCTGTCAATAGTTTTCGTATGCGAAAATAGGGCTTGAAAATTAACAAAATTTACTAAAATCTGCCTAAATTAGCCCAGATTGTGGTTTATAATTGCGTATATTACCTTTTAATTGCTATAAATAACCATCTTTAGCTGTTTATAGGTGATGTATAGCCAATTTTTCTAATTTTTTTCAAAAATTTCCAGAAGTTGCAAAAAAATTTTTCAAAAATTTTGCATTTTTTACTTGGTTTGGACCCAATTTTAGGGGGGGGAGGGGGTTTGAGCTCGGCTTGGGGGGGGGAGCAGTTGAGGTCGAGTAGGGGGGAGGGGGGTCTGGTCTCTCCGTGGGGGTAAACTCTAGTCTGGTACACCTATGCCCGAACTCACCCCCCTCCAGGTATTTTTGGACCCAAAAAGTGGTCATTTTTTGGAAAATTTTTCTAAAATTTTGACTTAAAATCGCTTTAAAACGGTGCAAAACGCCTAAAAGAAAACTTAAAAAACAGACCTTATTTGAAGGAAAGAGGGCTAAATTGCCGAAAATTTTGCATTTTTTGGCCATTTTATTAAATTTCTGAGGTCCGAATTCTGGGGAACCCCCATCACATTTATCCATTCATAGGTGTACCAGTAGCGGCGCTAGGATTTTTTGAAGGGGGGGGCCGACCTAAACATCCAGCGACCTTTTTTGGGAAATCCAAAATTTTTGCCAAACCTTCATTTTCCAAAAATTTTCTCAAATTCTAGCAAAAATTTTTTCGATTTTTTTGCAAAAATTTGCCGATTTTTTAAAATTTTAAAAAACACTCAAATTATGCATATAAACAGCTTAAAAACTTTTCAAGGGGGGGCCCGACACCCCAAAGGGAGGGGCACAAATCGCAAAGGGGGGGCCCGGGCCCCCCCCTGGCACCGCCACTGAGGTGTACCTGGGGGGGGGGAATCCCTCCCCCAAATGGAAAAGTGCCGACCCCACCCTCGAAATTTTGGAGGCAGACCCATAGGTGTAAGGTGGGGGGGTTCGGGGGGGGGGGGGAGCCCCCCCAAGCCTTTTTTCAACCCTCCCCAAAACTTTTTGGGGGGGACGTCCCCCCCCCCAACTGGGGGGGAGTAGCAGTGGCGGATCCAGGGGGGGCCCGGGGGCCCGGGGCCCCCCCTTTGCGATTTGGGCCCCTCCTTTGACATTCCGGGCCCCCCCTAGAAAATTTTTTCAGCTGTTTATAATGCATATTTCGAGTGAAAATTAAGCATAATTTTAATAAATTCCACAAATTTTTAAAAAATTTCGCCTGCGGCGCACTTATACTTCCGTGCTGCTTTATTATATACGTATATATATACTTAATTCTGGGATAGAACTTCTGTCTCTTAAAGTGTCTTCTATTTTGTTTCCTTTCTTGTTTTGTAAGTATATAATTAATTGTACTCAACGCTTTCAGTTTATTTCATGACTATATACCGGCTTATATATATATATATATATATATATATATATATATATATATATATATATATATATATATATCATAGGGGTCGCGGCAGCGACCCCTATAATATGTGTGAAAAGTGGCTGGAGACAGTGTAAAATAAGCTGCGCAGAAGCTGCGCAAAATCCTGCGCAGATCCTGCGCAGATTTCATGCGCAAATTGTAGAGCACATCAAGTTTAGTATGTCTGTGAAGTTTCAGCCCCGTATCACTTACCGTTAAAAAGTTGCGCCCCGGACCGGTTATGGCGGCGATGTTTTTTTTTCCGGTTTCTCCTATTTGATGGTTGTATTGTACATAATGTTCGCCGCTTTCACGTGATCTGCAGCGGTGGGTCAACCTAAAGGGCTATAGGGTCTAGTAGTACCCTCTAAAGAATTTAAGAATCACAACTTTTTTTGCGCCGCAGCTGCGCCACAGCGCCGCAGTGGCGCCGCAAAGTCGGCTCATAGCGAAAAGTGACCATTTTTGTGGTCGTCGCTCAGGTCGAACGTTACGAGCTGGAGCTGATTTCTTTTTATATTCAGAAATTACATATATTGAACTAACTAACGGTCCAGGTTGCGTTTCTCTATCACTTCCCTAGCGACCACAGTGGCCCGTCAAAGATGGCGAAAATTCGAAAAATGAAAAATCGCAACTTCTCGCTGTCTATTTAACTTTAAAAGCTCAAATCTTCCATACAATGGTTTTCTGGCACGGAGAATCGATTCCCGCAGTCAGTTTTACCGTCAGACCCACCCATCTTGCTGGGCTGGTTCCACTTTGCCGTCGGGAGGGTCAAGTCGGAAACCGCTTCCTGGAGGCCCATAGTAGGCTCTACCTGGCCTCTCAAAACTTTGTCTATAGGGGTTTTCTGGTGTGCCCAGCTCATTCCCGGTAACCGTTTTGCCGTCCGACGTGTCTATATTGCTGGGCTGGTTCTACTTTGCCGTCTGGAGGGTCAAGTCGGAAACCGCTTCCTGGAGGCCCATAGTAGGCTCTACCTGGCCTCTCTAAACTTTGTCTATAGGGGTTTTCTGGTGTGCCAAGCTCATTCCCGGTATTCGTTTTGCCGTCCGACGTACCTATTTTGCTGGGCTGGTTCTACTTTGCCGTTTGAAGGGTCAGTCGGGTGGGAGGGTCAAATGGTCGAAAATAAAGTTTCTCAAAAGTGGTCAAATTTGGTATCAAATGAAAGCCCTAAGTGAGCTGAGCAACTTTTGTCATAGAACTACATACTCAAAGTGGCTGTAGAGTCCTGTGGTGGGGTGGGGTGGGGACTTAGGCGATTTTGGGTCAAAAATAAAATTTTTCAAATGTGGTAAAATTTCATATCAAATGAAAGCCCTAAGTGAGCTGAGCAACTTTTGTCATAGAACTGCATACCCAAAGTGGCTGTAGATTGCTGTGGTGGGGCGGGGTGGGGGCTTAGGCGATTTTGGGTCAAAAATAAAATTTTTCAAAAGTGGTGAAATTTGATATCAAATGAAAGCCCTAAGTGAGCTGAGCAACTTTTGTCATAGAACTGCATACCCAAAGTGGCTGTAGAGTGCTGTGGTGGGGTGGGGTGGGGGCTTAGGCGATTTTGGGTCAAAAATAAAATTTTTCAAAAGTGGTAAAATTTGATATCAAATGAAAGCCCTAAGTGAGCTGAGCAACTTTTGCCATAGAACTGCACACCCAAAGTGGCTGTAGAGTGCTGTGGTGGGGTGGGGTGGGGACTTAGGCGATTTTGGGTCAAAAATAAAATTTTTCAAAAGTGGTCAAATTTGGTGTCAAATGAAACCCCGAAGCGAACAGAAGAACTTTCGCCATAGAACCATCCGCCAAAAGTTGCTGTGTCGGATTTATGCTTTTACTTTCTCAACTGGAATTTAAAGATAGACATAGGCCCAACACACATATTCAGGGGCGTAGGCAGGGGGGGGGGCCAGGGGGGGGAATTCCCTCCCCCCGAAACTCATTTGCCCCCCGGGAAATTTTCCGTGTCGGGGAAAATTTTACAAAATTTTCGCGCCGTAGGCGCGAATTTTATTAATCGACTCAGAAAAATCTAATTTGCACATCAAATTACACGGTTAAATTTTCCAAAATTTTAGCAAAATGTGCTCTAAAAATAGGTTTCAATTATGCCATATTCTAAAAAGGTCTGTCTTTTAACTGGGGGCTGCCGCCCCCAGACCCCCGCCTACCTTTTGCATTTATAATCTAACAAGTTTGTAGAAATTGTTGTCTAAAAATGAGAAAACAGAAAGCCATAGTTTCAGTAGGAGAATTTTACAGGAATTTGAAATAGCACTATCCTTATTTATATATGCGATTTGAATGTCTATATAATCCTTTTAAATGTTTTCATTATGACTTTTATTACAATTTTTCAAAAATTCTCCAGCTTCTGGGGGGCTCCGCCCCCCAGACCCCCCGTTTAGCTGCTGTATTTATGTACATGTATGCATTGTACCTCCGAAAATTTCGAAAGCTCAGTTGTCATAACCTTAGTTTATGTTATCCGAAAATAGTCGGAAACAAGCGAATAACGATTTTGAAAAACTTGGGTATATACATGTTAAAAAAATTTTGGATGTGCCCCCCCCCGAAATTTTTTTCTGGCTACGCCACTGCACATATTATCCCCTTTTGTGCGGAGCATTTTTGTTACTTGTATATATATATTTACAAGTTTTGTTTTGCTTTCATAACGTATATATATAAATGGGCAATGCAAGATTGATAATTGGCAGCTTCTGAAAGTGTTCTATCTAGAATAAATCGTGGAAGTGAAAAATTCTGAAAAGCATCCAATTTCCTTTTGGTTTTCCACTGATCGATTATACAACTCAATAACTCATCTCATCTTAACTAATCTTTTTAAACATTTGAAATGCTGAATTTTCCACGATTTCAAAAAATTCTTCAACTTCCCCCCAGACCCCCCGTTCCGCACATTGTCTTTGTTTCCCTTGTAGCTTGTCCTCTTTATTGCCACCATTCCTTGTATATATATACTTACTTATACTATTTTACTGCAAGTTTTTCACTTCGTAAGTTACTATATACATACACATGTACATCTCCATTTTATTTATTTAATCTTTTCAAAAGTTTGCATGACGGATTTTTTTCCAATTTCAAAAAATTGGCAAGTGAACTAACCTTTCCATACCCAATATTTTCTTGCAAAAATATTTTGTTCCTGGAAAAAGCAAATTTTTACCACCCCCCCCCCCCAAGAAAAATTTGGTTACCCCCCAGAAAAATTTTTCAGCGCCCCCCCCCCTTTTCAAAATCCTGGATCCGCCACTGGGGGGTAGTCGCGCCGAAGGCGCGAAAAATGGCCAAAAATTGGGTATTTTGAGGGTAAATTTTGAAAAAATTTTCAAAAATGTCGAAATTTTTGGCTTGAACTGTTTATTATTATGAGAAATACACGTTTTTAACTGTATTATGGATCTTATGACTCAATGAGCAATACGTAACT